>PVIC010016944.1:0-33211 GCA_004025085.1 Thryonomys swinderianus
CCAGAGTTTTGAGAAAGGGGAGAAAGGAGTTGCTAATCAGCAAGTAAATTTAAAGTAAGAAATATAAATAAAATGTAGAGATTTGCTAGAGTACCTTGTACCTTTACATAATAAAACTATATACTGTACATTTAAAAATCTGTGTAGGTTCCATGTTAAGTATTCTTGCTACAATGAGATTACCAAAAGCAAAAAGGGGAAAGTGCTTAAGATGAAGTCCTTAGTGTGGGCTTTAGCCTAATGTGAGGCAGCAGAAGGCAGCATGGACAAGCCAAGTGTGAGCTCAGAGGAAGCCCATATTCTGAAATCTTAATCTCAGAGTGTAGTTTTCAAAATTGTAGCAAAGTACATTGTTTGTCCTGCAAGCGATCCACTGTGAGGCATTTGGTCATGATATTCTCCTGCCAAAATAATGTTAGGTCCTTCCTTAGAAGCTATTTCATGGAAAACGGGAACATATCAATACATAGTCTCTAAACTGCTAGACTTCCTTATGAGTAACTGAAATTAAGCCAGGACTATGAAGAATTACTGTTTCCCATTATGCATTTATGTTGTTCTTTAACACCTGTTGGCATTTTTTCAGAATTTCTTTCTGTGACGTTTTATAACTTCCTTATGGGATTACACAGGTAGATTTTTATCTATGTCCACTTTAACAAACAATCCAATCATATTTTTTCAATATGTTCGAACAACCTCTCTTCCCTCCCATGGCTAACTCTTCTGATTCGACCTCTTCCTTGTGGCATTTTAAGTTTTATGTTAACATTGTAAAGATTATAATGCAAGTATGTGCAGACATAGTTACTGTACACGTGTGTACACCTATTATGAGCATGCAGTAGGTTTATCCTGCAGTTGCACAAGTGTGGGGTACACGATTTGTTTGTTTGCTTTGTTTGTTTGTTTTTGTAGAACTCATCTATAAAACTTTTCTAATTATTTTTTTTTGCTTTTTGGAGACAGGGTCTCGCTTTGTAGTTCAGGCTGGCCCTGAGCTCATCATGGTGCCCAGGCAAGCCGCCGCGAACTCAGCAATCCTCCCGTCTCTGCCTCCCGAGTGCTGGGATGACAGGTGTGAGCCACCACGTCCGGCATTATATGTGGTAACCGGGGATTGAACTCAGGTCCTTACGCTTGCGAGGCAGGCGCCGGAACCACTGAGCTAACCCTCCGGCCCTAGCCTGCCTTTTCTTAAAAAAATTATTTCGTGTTTTAAATACCGATTAAAATTCCATTGTGACTATAGAATAGTAGAGATTTGTGAGGTGTGTTATTTATAGCCAAACAATTAATAAATGATAACTGACTATATCTACAGTATGCAATGTGGTTGTTATTATTATTATTGCTGTTGTTGTTATCATCATCATTATTAAAAACTGGCTCTGGGGTCAGATCTTGACCACGCCTCAAACATGCAGCTAAGAGGCCCACCCGGGCTCTGGTGTCTGCTTGTTCTGAGGTACTCGGGCCTGACCCCCAAACACTGCCCGAGGGGCACCCCTCCCCAGGCCTCTCGGTCTGCTGTTTGAATTGACATCACCTGGGCCTAGGACTGAGTCAGGCCATGAACACATCTGTTGTTTCCTAACCACAGTCACGACTTAGGTGTTTTCATCGCAGTTTTGTTTGCTTCATATTTTTCTCCCTGTTCTTGCTTAGCTCCTTCCTCCCTCCTTTCTTCCTTCATCTCTCTGTCACTCTGCCTCTGTCTCCTCTGTCTCTCTCTCTCTCTCTCTCTCCCAGCCTCCCTCCATCTCTCCTTTCATGATTTCCCCTTCAAGATGAGAGTGGGGACATTTAAGTTGAGTTCAAATAACCAAATATATTATTTGGATGACCGCTTGACATTTTTCACCTAAACTGTATTTCAACCCCGAGAAAGATGATGTAATATTGGAAAGCAAGGATTGGTAAAAAATGGACCAGAGCTATAGACTAGATAGTTCTTCATTATGATCAGTATTTAATCTGTCTATTAATTTTTATATATGGAATTCACTTGCATTTAGTTAATATTGTGGGTGTAAATACAACTGCAATTCAAACTTAATAATATCTTATTCTGACATCTAGAAAGTTTGCTTCATCTTTTTAAAATTAGAACCTTATTGTAATCAATAGGATCAAAAGTAGAAGAAAAAGACCAACCCTTTATTTAAATTGCTTAACTTCTTTAAAATATATCTTTCTTCCTTTTCTGTTTGCTTTTCTTTCTTCACAAAGGAACTATTACAGACTGAATGTTTATACTTCTTCAGAATCCGCAGGTTGAAATGCAGTCTATGATGTGACAGCGTTAGTGGATTAGTGCTCTGGGAAATATTTAGCTTAAAATGGGATAAACAGCCTTTGAAAACTTTTCTGGGGCTTCTAGGATTTGAGGGCACAGCCGGGAGACCACCTTCTGTGAACCAGAGTGGGCACCCTGAGCAGAAATCACACCTGCTGGTGACTTGAGCCTGGGCTCCCCAGACTTCACAACTGTGAGAAATAATGTGAGTTTTGCTTATAAGTCACCCAAACTGTGCTATTTTGTTATAACAGCATGAACTAGCTTAAATAAAGAAGATGGAAATATTTAAAACCCTTCCTTGTTTCATTATTTTCTTCCTATTTGATGACTATAGCCCCTTTTCTTTTTTTATAGTATCACTTAAGGAAATGAAGGAAATTAAGTTCATGCTGTAGACATCGCCCTTAGCACGTCTCTGGAAGTAGTTATTATGCTTATTCAGAATTACATACATTCCTGAAAAGATCAGTCTGTTGCTTTGCTAAACTGAATGAGTTTTTAGGAAGAGAAAATGTAGCATTGACAGATCACACAGAGTTTTGAATGAACATATGCACTTTCCTTAATTTTATTCACAAGTAGTAGGAGGCTCGAAGGTCCTATCAGGGTTTGATATAGTTAAATCATAATTTAAACCAGCCTGTGCTTTTCAATAAGTTGTGAGTCTCTTCAGCAGCTCTGAACATCTTCCAAACTACTCAATTTGACATGATTCAGGATATTTAGAATGACTCATAACTCCCTGAAGTTGCAAATTGATTAAAGCATTCCTGTTTATTCCTATATATGAAGTATGATTTAATATTACAGTTTTGCAATATTCTTCCAAACTTTCTTTCAAATTGGATGATTTCATTAAAGTATTCTTAGTAAACTGAAAAAAGTTCAGATGGCCTGAAAGTTGTACCATCAGACCTTATTAATTTGGAGAAAAGAATACTTCATGGAGTTCCCTTCCGAGTATGTGGCTGAGAGTTTAAAATAAATGTATAAAATAATCTGATAAGGGCCATTTGTGTCCTGTATGTCTCATATTTAAAATCGTTGACTTCCAATTCTGGGAGTTGTGCCGAGGAGCAGTTGAACTCTGCAGACGACATACGTTTGGAGAAAAGTGATTCGAAGGTTTAGTCGCTCCTGGCATCTCTTCTGTTTGTGGCAAATTGAACACAAACTCAACAGTTTCAGTTATGTTGGGTTTAATGCGTCTATTTATACCTAGCATGAAGTAGAGACATACAGCACCTTTGTGAAAAATATTCTCAGTAGATAGGAAACCAACCCCAGCAGCTCAAAGGAATTTTACATTTGAACATGACTATAGTCCCTGGAAATTCATGTGTAGGAAGCTTCCCCTAACTTCTCAACACTTCCTTGCCTTAGTACTTTATCTGTTAGCATCACTTAACTCTCTTCCTTTCGCTTATTTCTCATTGTACCACACAGACATAGGCAATACGTGTGTGTGTGTGTGTGTGTGTGTGTGTGTGTGTGTCGGTCATTAATATGAATCATTTGAATCTTCTCATAGAAAATAGCAAAAATTCTGTCCCAGCACTCGGGAGGCAGAGACAGGAGGATTGCTGAGTTCGCGGCGGCTTGCCTGGGCACCATAGTGAGCTCAGGGCCAGCCTGAACTACAAAGCGAGACCCTGTTGCAAAAAAAAAAAAAAAAAAAAAAAAAAAATCTGTAAAATAGCTAGTAATAGCTGCATATTATATGGAAAAGAAAAACAACCTTTTAAAATTTCCAGTTTATCATTTCAAAAGGCTAAGAGAGTGTTATAACAGATTCAGAAGAAAACTATAATTCCGGAAAACTGCTCAGGTCCGTAACTGAGACAGGCGTCTGGCCAGGGCGTGGCCCGCGCACGCAGGGAAATCTCGACTCGCAGAGCTGCCCGGCCCTCGGCCGCGGCCCGCACTCGTCTTCCTCCGCCTTCTCTTCGCGCTGCTGCGGTCGCCTGTCCTTGCTGCCAGGCAGGTGCTTAAAAGTAGAACTTTGAATTTATTGCAGCGAACATGAGACATTATTAAGAGGAAACAAAAGAAGTGGGGCGCATGTGTGTAACACCCCCACACAGAGACATTCCACAGGTGCAGCGGGACAGAGGAGGAAAGAATACCTGCCGTGACTCACTGGTATTAACCTCGGAGGCAGGAGGTGCGCACTTTAGGTAAGAAGAAGACAGTTTATATGGTGGACTAAAAACCCCCTGCTTCACGCAAGGCCGGGGCAGCACAAGCGATCAGTCCCACTCCGTTTCCGACCCTTGAGTCAGACTCGTCAGTTCGCTCCCTTCTCCAGAGCCCGCGGGGCCTCAACGCGGTGCGGCGCTTGCTGTTGGCCCCAGCTCTGCGAGCCCCTCCCGGCTCTTCCTAAGAGGAGGTCGCGCTGCACCCGCGGTCTGGGAGCTGTGAAACTGCCGCAGGCCTCGCTCTGTCGGCCTCACACCCTCTGCCGGAGCCCGCTCCCTCGTCTCTCGCTTGCTGGCGTGTTTAGAGAGGAGCCCGTCCACCCTTCCGCTAACGGTCGATTAATAGATACTTTAGGGCTCGAAGAGACATCCAGCTTCTAACACAGCTCCTGACCCCTTCAGCTGTGAAGGGAAAGCAGCCGCTGCTAACCTGGAAAGCAATTCATGTGGCTGTGTTACAGTAAAGCTTTATTTACAAAGCAGGTCACCAGCCAGATTTACCCAGGAGCCATCATTTCTGGACTTGCAATTAGAGGAATGTCCTTTTCCACCATTTTGGTTGAGTAGAACTTCTTTAAACATAAAGTTAGAAGAAATTAGGTAGAGTTCGTGTGCAGATGATGAACCCTGGCTAGAGATCAGGGAAGACTCTCATCTCTCTCATGTCCAGGATCCACTTCAATACCGACTTGTATTTTGTGAACCTCAGGACTTTGTACCTGTCAGGCAGATGCCCCACTGCTGCTAATTTACATCCCTGGATACTTTTATTGTCTTACAGTTTATTTTGAGACAAGGCCTTACTGAGTTGCCTAAACCAGCCTTGACCTTGTGATCCTACCTCAGCCTACAGTGATTTTGCTCATGCTGTACACACACGCTGAGCTGTGGGCATATTCTATGTACTGCCTGTCCTCGAGTCTTCCTATCTGTAGGCTGGGACTCATGGCCCCTCAGGACTACTGTTTGGTGCCAGCGAGTCAAAGGGAAACATTACCACATGCCTGGAAGGTGGAGTCTCCCGACAGTGCCCTCTAGAGCAGCACAAATGATGAAGACACCTGCCTGTGTGTGGCTGCTGTTGTCTCTTGTCTCTTCTGAGACTCCTCAGTCCGGTTACATTGTTTAGGCTGCTGGAACTAAACCTCCAATGGATGCTTCAGACACTGTCAAATGTATTTTTAGCTGTGGCTGCACATGGAAGGCTAGTTATATCTTACATTTCTTAGTAACATTGTTTTGAAGGCATGGGCCTTGTCTTGGTCTTTTTTAGGTACTTCTTTTTTTTTTTTTTTTGCTTTTGAGACAGGGTCTCGCTTTGTAGTTCAGGCTGGCCCTGAGCTCACTATGGTGCCCAGGCAAGCCGCCGCGAACTCAGCAATCCTCCTGTCTCTGCCTCCCGAGTGCTGGGATGACAGGCGTGAGCCACCACGTCCGGCATTGTGGTATGCGGCGTTGATGGTTGGTGGGCATGTCTCCATGCTCAGCATTATATGTGGTTACCGGGGATCGAACTCAGGACCTTATGCTTGCAAGGCAGGTGCCGGAACCACTGAGCTAACCCTCTGGCCCTTTTAGGTACTTCTTTAGGGGTCTTTTTGGGTGTCTTAAGGAGTCTACTAAAAATCCAGCCTCTTTTTTTTTTTTTACAACTTTAAAGCATTTTATTCATATTTTGACTGCTTTTAACACAGACCGTATTTCATGAATTGTGTTCTAGATATAGTCTCTGTCCCCAGTTTTGTGCAGCACTTTTGACACAAAGACACTTTACTGGCAAGAGAAACTCGTGATGAAAAACTGCTTTTTGTCAAACTCAATAAAGCCTAGACTACCTGGACTTACTCTATTCATGCTTAATGTTTGCACGTCTCTTGGGCATTACACTGTCATGATACAGTTAGCAAGAGCCAGCAGACATTTTAATATTCAAAAGGCTCATTTTCTATTTCACACAACACAGCAGGGTATAGTCTGCCAAATGTTTTACCACTATATTACAAATTTAGGTGAATTTTTTTATAGTTACCTTTTCAATATTTTTGCGCGTATGTATTGTTCAATTTTTTTTCTTCTTTTCTTCTCCAGAGCAAAACACCGGGCACAGCAATTTAAGGGAGTTGATTCTAAGCACGGTTTCAGGCTTCCACCGTTGGGAGCCAACGCGGAAGCGCCACGCTGGAAGGACATGCGCAGACGCGAGGTTGTCGTTTGCGTAGCTGGTGCGCGATGCCGACACTCGTAGCTGCCAGGGGGAGAGGCCGCTTTGGGCCTGTGGTCGTTGGAGGTTCTAGTGCCAAGTCAGGGTCCCAAGGCAGGAAGACATGGCGGGCAGAGGAAAGGTGTTCAGGCCAAGGTCGTCAGGAAGCTGAGGGCAAGCGTGGGACCAGGGCAGGCGAGGCCGCCCCGGAACAGACCCGGCCTCCCCGGCTGCGCCCTGACCCCCTGACTCAGCTCCTTCCAGAAGCCTGTGCGAGCGCAGGAGGCCGACCCGCGTCCTCACAGCACAGGGCAGCTGCTCGGGCCAGGGAGGCCGGGAAGCAGATCGCAGGGAGAGAGGGAAGGAAAGGCCCGAAGGCCGATGCGGTCGCCAGGTCACCGCCTCCGCCCGGGCGGCTTCTCCAACGAGCCCCTCGTGGCACGGCTCCGCGGAGGGAGCTTCTCAGCGCGCTGGGCCGCGGGTGCGTCCTCTCCCTGGCATCCAGTGTCCTCTCCAGGCGTCCTCCCATCCGGCCCAGTCGACAAGATTAACCGGCCTGGCTTTCCTGCAGGAAGCGTAGGCGCTGCCGGGGCGATGCCGCACACGGCCGTTGCGCCCAGCAGCGCCCAGACGCGAGTGTCCGCCGCACCTTCCCGGCTGAGCGCACGGCGCGAGCTGGAGTTGGCAGGTCTGCGGGCACGGCGCTGGCCACGCTTCCCACCGGGGGCTGCGTCCTCCTCACTGCCACCGGGGCACAGGCGGAGATGTCAGCTGCGATTCGCGGGCAGGAGCTTCACGGCCACGGCCGGAACTCAGGACCGCAACTTCACTGCACAGACTCACTCCTGGTTTCCTCCGGACCGTGTCTTCCGATGTCCGGTCTGGCCAGGGAAGTTTCCCTGCTGACCCCGAAGTAAGGTTATACGGCAGGAAGCGCGTAGATCTCCCAGAGTTCGGGGGGGGGGGTGTTGCAAGTGAGGTTACCTACGCCACTGCATATATTTAAGAATTTTTCATTATTACTTTCTTAGTTTTAGAAATTGGTCGGAAATGTCACTCGTATTAAAGATGTATTGTGTATAAATGAGTGCCCAATTAAGGAAACTATATCCATGCGTTATGCTTCTGATTTAGTATATCTGGATATAGACACAAAAAGTATATATATATATTTGAACTAAGATGGTTTGCTTTAGTCTGAGAGGGCAGAAACATAATCGTTCCTTTTTATTAAGTAAAAATTGTTCATTCTGATGGATCCATCACTGTGCAAGCAGATTTCACGGAAACAAAATTCATAAAGCCATTCACGGGGAGCTAAATGTATGTTAGTCAGTTTGTGAAGATATTAGTGGTGGTTCTGGTATGATCAATCTGAAAATGATTTCTGTATTTGTATTCTATAGGAGATCACTCTGTAAGACTGTCTCCACCCTTTTCTTTTGAAAATGAATTCAGATCATTCTAGCTTAGCATTCATCTCTCCACTGAGAAATTCCATTAATATAATCGTATACTGAAATTAAAACTTGACTCTTAAAATTATAGACCTTGGAAACCCCGAGAAATTGCAATTACCTTTCTGAAAGAGCCATCACTTGACTGCGGATTGATTAAATATCATCCATGTGAGAAATAAAATTGAGTATACTGTTTTAATTATAATGAAAGAAACATTCACTATATACATATGTACAAGTGTTAGACTATATGAAAATTTTAGTTCAAATAATAATCATGATAGATTTTAATTTATAAATCCAAAAACATACACACTTTATGGATGATAGTAAAACAAATTTGAACAAAAATTCCAGGGAGCTGTTAGTGTCTGCTGATGAAAGAGACCTGACATTGAAGGTGTATAAAGAATATAAAAAGAAAAAGCTTGATTAATAACTCAGAACCTCACAGAGGTTTGCAATTTGGAAATCAATCTATAGCACAAGGGTGCAGTGTGGGGCATAAACCATGAAGAATTCTCAAATGTGGTTGAGGAGATCTGTGGCCTGGTCTTCCTGAGTGCTCATTATATGAGGGTGTGGCTCTGGCCTGCTCCTTGTACTGGTTTGTGCCAGTTACTCGCAGTCATATCTGCCATAGAGTCACAGCCAAAAGAATATATGTGAAGCAATTGTATGTCTTTGCAAACCTTATGTCATGGATGACTGGGGAACCTCTATCTATCTATCTACCTATCTATCTATCTATCTATCTATCTATCTATCTATCTATCTATCTGTCATCTATCTATCATCTCTCTATGTATCTATGTATCTATGTATCTATCTATCTATCTATCTATCTATCTATCTATCTATCTATCTATCTATCTATCATCTATCTATCATCTGCAACAGAGTCTTGCTTTGCAGTTCAGGCTGGCCCTGAGCTCACTATGGAGTCCAAGCAAGCCTCGAACTCAGCAATCCTCCTGCCTCTGCCTCCTGAGTGCTGGGATAACAGGTGTGAGCCACCACTGTGGTGTGTGGTACTGATTGCTGGTGGGTGTGAGTCACCACACCCAGCACTGTTACATGTGGTTACTGGGGATCCAACCAGGGACCTCGCACTTGCTAAGCAGATGCTGGGGCCACTGAGCTGAATCTCTGGCCTAGTCTTTACTTTCTGAAATGGTTTGGACCCCTGAGAATGTTGGGAGGTGCCACTGACTTGAGGGCTCAGAACGAGGAGGGCTTATCTCCTCAGAGCCATCACTTCTGCACCGAAACAGCCGTGCTACTGACATGGCTGTCTGTCCACCTCCCACCAGGTGTCACGTCTCAGTGTCCCTGTGGGGACATTGCTCTGTTGCCCCGTGAAAATCATCTAGTTCTGTGTCTTAACCATTTTCTGCAAAATGTAATCTTTAATCTATTTCATCCATGAGCATATGTTTCAACTACACCTTTCTTAAAAGTCAGGGTAAGTGAAGAATGAGAATATATGAACATAAGAAAAACTCATGAAAAATATGGAGACAAATACCAATAACTACCTCAGAGATATATGAATATGGCCGAGATCAAGGGGGAAATCTCCAAGCAACTATAACCAGGATCCTCTAGGAGACAGGAGAAAACAGTATATTCGGATATTTATGATACAATAAAAGGGAAGCCTCAAATATAACAAGTCTCTTGGAAATTTGAAGTATGACAATGTAAGTAAAAAGACAGGAGATTACATGATAAATTTCAAAAGATTCTCAGAAAACAAAAGGTTAAAAAATGTCCCATATAGGAAAATAAAGGAATTAAAGTCTTGAATATGATAGCTTATGAAAAAGAGAAGAAAAGTATTAAACAAGTAATACAGTATTTAAAATAATGACAGCATCTATTGTATACCTCATACAATGCAAGGATGAATTATGAAACCCTAAAAATAGTACAGAATGAAATTTCAGGAACCTGCATTAAAAGTACAAAAGTCTTCCAAAAAGAAAAATGAGGAATATACATTAGATTAGAGATGTGAATAGTATTAATTTCTCAGCTAAATTCCAGAATTTTAAAGGGAGTAATAAATTAATACAAATTCTGAAATACACAACTTGTAAGTTAGTGTTCTATACTATTAAGCTAGCAATCAAGATTAAAGATTGATGAAATTTGTAAATAAATGCTGATGCTTAGCTTTTGTGTTTTATTTTAAAAGTTAATTGTATTGGTACAATTGAAATATATGGTCACAGTCACCGAAGGGAATTGGTATTGTACATGGTATATCTTGACTCCTCTTTTTCTCCGGGTCCCCTCCTCTTCCATCTGTCCTTTCATTATTTACAGAAGCTTTGTTTCAATTTTTCTCCTCTTTTTGTCTTTTCCCTTCCTTTTTATCCCTTCCACCTTCACAGTGTACTTTCCCTTTTGAGCAGTTTCTTCCTGTTTCACATTATCTGTTGCACATTTTGGTCCTAATTTACCTTTTCAGTTTCTCACACTAGAGAAACAACCAATATTTATATGTGTCACTAATTTATTTCATTTAAGAGTATGGTCTCAGGGTACATTCATCTAGCCAGAAACATCTCAAGAGTATCTTTATGGATGAGTGGCACTTCATTGTACTATAAAAAGACAAAACACCTTTTTATCCATTCATCATTTGATGGGTTTTGGGTTGATTCTGAGATTTAGCTGTTATTGAATGGGTAGGTGTAATAATTACTCAGTACCTGAGAACAAAGTAATATTAAATTAGACAATTAAATGCTTTTAAATGTACATGATGTTTAACTTTATGTGTCACTTTCACTTGGTCCTTTGTGTAGTTGTGTGTGAGTGTGTGTGTGCATGTTGACTAACACAATCACTGCACAAAAATACCCATGAGTTCTTTGTAAAGAACCTCCACACTAAAAAACTAGACATTTAGAAGGCCAATTAAATTCAAGTATTTCAAAATGCAGACATTCTGGTAGAAGGATTTTATGGCAAGCAGTCAATCTATTTAGGAATAAACATATTCTAAGTAACTTTACATTATTATTGAAGAAATTGAGAATTATAAAATGCACACAAAGAAATGAGTTTCAAGATTTTCAAGTAGTTTAGGACTCATAAGTAGTTTATTCCTCTCCTCATGATGATATTATGAGAAATGATAAAACATTACTAAAATTGGGTAACTGACAGTGGTATGATACTATCAAATACATACTGCCATAGTTTAGCCGTTTGCATCTGGTGTGAAGTTCATGTTGAAACTTATCCACAAGTAATGGAATCCAGCATCGGGGTGACAGGAAGGGGCAGAGTTAGACGTGCTCCTGAGAATGTTTGACTGAGGGGAGGAGTGTTACCCACGTAGCCCCTGTTCCTCTCTTCTGCCTCCTGAGCACACAGTTTTCTTTTTTCTTTTTTTGCCAAACCCAGCTCTAAGGTAGAAACTCAGGAGTGGAGAGCAGCCCTGCCCAGAAACCAAGTCAGCCAGCACCTTCACCTTGGGCTTCGAGCCTCCAGATCCTGGAAAAACAAACATGTCGTTTTTGATTGTGTAGTACTTTTATAGCATCACGAACAGAATGAAATTGACATGTAACTCGGATTTCATCCCTTTCATTGTGCTATGTGTGTGTCTCTGTGTTTGTACTTCCATGGAATTAGAATCATACGTGTAGACCCAACTCACGGTTGTCCCAGTCGTGTGTTCTGTGACCACAAGAAGACATCTTCCCTGTCTCTCCTTGTCTCTGATCTGCTCCTCAGGGCTGACTTTGGGAAATGAGTCCACTCCGTGTCATTACATTTTCATTGACACTGGGGTGGTCACGGCCTGAGAGGTTGTCTTCTGCTCCATGCTCTCAACATGATTGCCCTTGGATCCAAGCAATCAATAGCAGTGTCAGGAATTTATTCCTTTACTGAGTGACAATACATCAGAGATTGCCGGAGTGGAAGGAAACTAGGGCTTTCATAGTCTGACACCACTATAAATATCATTGCTACAAATGATTGTACAGAGAACATTGCAGAAAACCAAATTTTCATATTTAATCTGCACAAAAAAATAAAAACTCTTGTTGTTTGATAGATTAACAGATTGTTTATATCATAAAATGAAATATGATGTAGTAGAAAAAAACACAAATGAACGTACAATACTCACTAAAGTTTGGATGAATTCTAAGAATATTATCCTAAGATAAAAGGCTATAGAATTTCATCAGATTTTCAGGTAAAAACCTAATTCCTAACCCCTCAAACTGTTCCATAAAATTTAAAGGAAGGGGCACTGGCAACTCATCCCTGGAAGCCAGAATTCCCTGATAGCGAAATGTAAGGACTTAACAAAAAACTAAATAAGACAGAGAGGTGAAGAAAAGAAGCGAGAAGCCAATGTGCATGATGATCATAGATTCAAAACCCTTCAACAAGATATCAGCAAAGAAAACACAAAACAACCACGCATTTTGGCCAGACTCTTCACTCTTCCTGACTTTCCCACTTTCCAGGGGTGCAAAGGGCCATCGGACACAAGTCAGTGAATATAGGTCATCACCAAGCACTCCACGTGCTCCTTCTGACGGCTCCTCCTTGTCTGCCTCACCTCTACCCCAACCTCAGGTCCTTAAGGTTCCCTTCCAAAAGCTCCCTGTTTTCTATCCCTTATCTTTTATTTTGTTCTTTAAGATATTTATACTTTGATTTCATGCCACGAGAAAATTCACAACTCTTTTGTCTGATTTACTTCACTTAGCATCACAGTCCCAAGACACCCTTTGTCCTCCTGCGTTTTGCTTTGGTTCCATCTTTTCCTCTACGCCTCTCTTCTCTCTCTTTTAGAGCAGGAATCTTCACCCTGTGCCGTGGTACCTCGGGATTATGGAACTCTTTAAAAATTATTTTTATAGAAGTGCACAGTTAAGAGTATGTATTGAGTCTTACAAGATGCTTGGTGTTAGACTTTTGAAAGATTCTGTAACTACCTAGTCTTGGGTGAAGGAGTGATTATACATTTGGTCGTAGGAGAGGTATTTGTGTTCTGCTAACTAGAATCATGCACTTCAGTTCATTTAGGGATTAAGTACAATTTAAGGAGATGAGGTTGGGCTTCAAATTGATAGGGGTGGGATGTAATTGTATCAACATACTGGGCATAAGGGTTTCTCGGGGAATGAGTAAAGCACACTTTTTGGTATATCTGGATAGGTCATCGAGGGTATGACCCCTGGTGTCTCCTCTCCTTCTGTTCCCCAGCTGCCATGGATCTTTGCTCTCCATACCTTTCTACTACAGTGTTTCGGCTTAGAACCTGTAAACCACAGACTGGTGCTCTGAAACTATGAACCAAATTAAACCTCTCTTCAAGTCATGAGTGCTATGTGTTGCGTCTTAGCTGACTGACACAAGGCTTCTGTCAGTAGCTTTAAAAAAACTGCTCAGTAGCATGATAAATTATTTATTTATTTAATTAATTTTTTTGCAATACCAGAGATCGAACTCGGGCCCTTGTGCATCATCCAAGATTGGAATTTTCCTCTTTTTAACAAAATACTCAAAGTTTTGTTCAAAACAATTTTCCCATTGCCCCAGAACCCATCCTTGGGAATGTATGTCATTTAGAAAGAGAGGTACTAGGATTAGGGTTATAGTAGGAATCCTACTATAATTTTTATTTTGAGTTCGGGTTCTAGAAGAGAAGACACTGCAGATCCAGACAACTCCATGGGAGCTGGCAGCGGCTGGTCCAAACGTAATGGCTCTAAACAGAATGTTCAGCAAGCAGCCTGAAAGTTGATCTCAGAAGAGCCGGAAGTGCGTGACCCGGCGCTGGAGAGCCGGAGAGGAGCTCTGAGCAGGTGGCATCTGTGCTGTCAGGACAAGACGCGTGGACAAAGGGTAATCGTGTCCATTTACTCTGATGAGTGACTCGACCTTCGTCCTAGAACCTGGCCATCTACCCTCCCCTCTGAGGCTCACCTAACCCACAGGCTTCCGCCTGGGGGCTTTCCTACGAGTTTTCTTCTTCCGGCAAATATTTCTTGAAGAACTGGGAACATAACTCAATTTTCTCACTGAGCTCTATTTCAAGCTTTTGTTTTCACACCACGTTGCTCAAACTGGCCCCGAACTGCTGATCCTTTTGTGTGAGCCTCGCAGCCAGCTGCGATGACAGGCTTGTGCCACAGCACCGGCCAAATACATTCTCAAACAGCATGAAACAGCAGCAGAAAAGACATCAAGAGCAACATTTAAAAAGGCCTGATTCCACCAACGATGCCACAAAGTGGAAATAACAAACAAAATTCGGATACCAAGCTGAGAATAAATAGCCAAGGCCTCAAGATGAAGAGAGCAGAGTTAAGATGAGCAACCTCAACCATCCGTGAAAACTCTGCATCCAGCCAAGAGCCCTGGGAACTGTGGCTCATCGAAGGCTGGGCCCACTGACTTACTAGCCCCGCAGCACCTCCGGGAAAGCTTTGGAAATGAATGAGTGTTACCTGAAGGAAAACAAGAAAAGTTCATAGAGATTTTGCTACAGACACGGAGACAACAATCATGGCTTGCTTCCGCAGAGACCCAAAGACAGACAAGGGTGCTGTGAAGAGCCTGTGGGGAAGCAGGACAAGCTTGGAGTGGGCCCTGCCTGGCGCGCCGGAGGATGCGTGGCCCATTCTGAGTGCACAGCCTTGTGAGTCCAGTTATCTCTCTGCGATTATCCTGAAGTGAATGTAGAGGCAAAAGAGCAGGAGAGGGAAGATTATTACTGCTCAAGACTTGGCTGTTTTGATCCAGTTGCTGGAGTCCGTGGTTTGACTACCTGGACGGGTAGCTATAGATTATGAATTAGTTCTATTCTTATATATGATTTGACTGCTGTAAATTACTGCATTGAATCTGTTAACTGCTGGGCAAGTATTGGAGGTGGGGAAAATGGCATAGCTACAAAGAATGATTGTTCCACACTTTGATTGTAGTGGTGGTTGCCACATATGAATGTGCTTATGGAAATCATAGCAAACTATTCCTATAAAAGATGGATTGTACTTTATAGCTCAATAAATCTGGCTTCCACTAAAATTAGATGTATTATTCCTATTATATTGTCTGGCATATCTTAACTCTTTTTTCATGAATACTAATCTACATGATAAGTCCCATTTGGTACAAGTGAAATGAAGGGAAAGTGGGGGGGGGGTCAAAGTAATGTGCAGAGCGTGGATGCGTCGTATCAGACAATCAAGGCTGATCCAAGAGCAAAGTGAATCTGTGAAAGGCCGTGATGCCACAGGACTAAAGTGGTGGGTTTAAGAGCTGCCAGTTAAACAGAAGAAATTCATGATTGCAGCCAGTTATGGTACTGAGTTCCTTCTAATGATCGTAGGAGTTTCTCCTAGTATTGATTTCTATAGAGCAGATGACAAAGAGTCATTGAAAATAAAAAGTCCAAGCAAATGACGTCATGAGAAGGATGGTTCAAACTTAGGGAGAGAAGAGATAATGTGATTAACACATTCCTTTCATTGATGTGGAGGAAAGAAATCCATGACCTAAACTGATACATTAATGTGTAAGAGGGACTATGCATGAGTCCTATGATTAACAAGAATGGGGGTCAATTAAAAGAGAAATTAGATAATCCTCAATGTGAATTAAATTTTCATTTTATTTTTAAAATGAGAGAAATAAATAAAAAAATTGGAGAGGAATTTGCATGGATTTGGATGAATAGTAATTGACTGACTACTCAACACTGGCATACTGTAAGTACCTAAGAACCCTCTGCCTCTCTGGAAATGGTTGTGCCAGGGATGTAGTGTCCTTAAAAAGCAGACAAATCTCACTTTCAATAAACACTACTTGGGAAGAGGTGGAAGGCACATGGGATTTACTGATAAGAGATGGAAAGCTTCATTTTACCGGTCAGATCTTAAATGCCCCCCAAAGTCTCAGGTGTCTGAGAAGTGATAGGGTCCTGGAGGTATGGTAGTCACTGCTGTGTGTTGTGCTGGTGGCTGGACCTGGCTGGAGGGGGTCACTGTGGGCATGGCCTGAAGCGGGGTTCTCCTCCAGCTCCTCCTTTTCCCTTTACTTCTGGGGCCCCAGGGTTAGCCCCTCCCCCACTCCTCCCGGTAATGGGACAATTGAGACACTGTATAAGGTGCTTCTTGCACAGTCTTCCTTTCTGAACCCTCCTCGGTGCTGCTCCCGTCATTCCACGTGAAGTTGTGCTTTTGCCTGTCTCGCACCTGCGGTCCTCGTCAGGGTCTCTGGCTCTCTGGGTCTTTGTCTCCACCCTCTTCTCCCCACAGAAAGACAGATCTACCCACTGCGCAGAGAGGAAGAAGGACGAGGAAGAGGAGCGGGGACCCGGGAGGCGCGGAGTGAGGCTCTTCTCTCTTCAGGTCCCTTACACCTTCCCTCAGTCATCTGCATGGATTTTTGTTCTATGGATTTTTATTAGACAGGAAAAGCATTGGGAGATATTTTACCACGCAATTCATCAATTTCACCGGTTAACTGGTTATGTTAGACATTGCAACATCTACCAATAGGACACATAAAATATGTGAATATGCTATTGAAATAGTGATTCTGCATTCCAAAATTCAGATGAAAATATAGATGTAAGAGTTATACTTTCTGAGGTACATCACAAACTTTTTTCAACGGAATGGTTTTATTACTGGGTATATTTTAGATATTTAGGGCCTATGCCAAATGACAGAAGTGCTTCTGAAGTATTATTTGTATCTTTTTCCTGTTCCTCCAAATTACTGGTTAGTTTGAAAGTAAAATCTAGATAGGTAAAACTGTGGTTTCAAAATATGAACAGAAGTCATTTACGGTACTTAGCTTATGACATGACTGATAATATAACAATAAGATATTTGCATGGTGTGACTTTTACAATGCTACTATAAAAATTTCAACACCACAGTAGCTTACTGCTGCACTGATGAGAGGAGTAGAAGAAATCCTTGGAAATGGGTGAATGTGTGTATTTTTAATATCCAGGCTATTAGGAGAGCTTTGGTGCTAGTTTCTGAAAACAGATCATTCCACATCTTAATTTTTATTTCTAACTTGATGGATATCAGTCATAATTTGAAAAAGTACTAACTTAACCCAAATAGCCTGATAAACCAGCAGTAAACTAGGGTGTTTTTCTTTTCATTACATCAATGGATATAAATCTATCATTGACTTTCACTAAAATATTGTCATTATCCTACATCAGTATATCATTTTACTAATTCAACTTTGTTTCATTAATTAATGTTATACCAAAAGAAAGAAGAAAAGGGGAAATGGAGGGAAAGAGTTGGTGTTGCATTAAGCAATGATGTACCTCTCCCTCCTTCATAGAATTTCAATTTCCAAACTTATTTGTTACCAATTATTTATGGAACATTATGGAACTCAGGAATTTCTAGTCAATTCAAAACAAATCTATTCTGTAAATTAAAAGACATAGAAATTCAGGGCCAGAGATTTAGCTCAGTGGTTCCAGTGCCTGCCTCACAAGCGCAAGGTCCTGAGTTCGATCCCAGTAACCACATAGAATACTGGGCGTGGAGACTCACGCCCACCAGCCATCAATACCACATACCACAGTGCCTGGCATGGTGGCTCACGCCTGTCATCCCAGCACTTGGGAGGCAGCAACAGGAGGATTGCTGAGTTCGAGGCTTGCCTGGGCTCCATAGTGAGATCAGGGCCAGCCTGAACTACAAAGCGAGACCCTGCCTCAAAAAAAAAAAAAAAAAAAAAAAAAAAAAAAAAAAAAAAAAAAAAAAAAAAAAAAAAAAAGACATAGAAATTCAGCTAATGGTTAAAAGCTGAAGCCAAAGTGAATATCAAAGGTATTGATTTCATTTTTCTAATTAAGTAAAAGCCAAGAAAGCACAGAATGGGTTTCCTGTTCTCATACTTGCCATTATTTGATATAACTCAAATATGCCAAAGGAGCTGTCATCCAAAGCAAACTTTATTTTGAAACAAAATAATGATGAAAACACGAGATTATAAGAAATAGCCGCTTGGGATTGTGCTTTTGATCTCTGCTAACAGGTCACTCTGACAGGAGAGGGCGTGGCAAGCCTGTTGGTGCCAGAACTTTCCATGAATTTTTGTGACAGTTTAAAAGTGTCAGATAGTTATTAACCAGACATTTGAGTATGAAAATAAATAGGTTGTTTGTTATTTCTTTTCATTTTTTAAGTAACTGAAAGCTTCTGCTAAAGAAATGTAGCTAGTAAACTGTTTAGATTGGAAAATAAAATTTATAAAACAAAGCAGTAATTTCAGAATCTTTGCTAATGTAATAACAATGAAATTTTCATAAAAGTACTACATATACAAAATAAAATTAATTCTGTCTTATTAAAATAAAATATATCAAACATGTAAGAAACAGTATCACTTTTAGATGTAATTCCTTAATAAAAATGTCGTCAGTTGGCTTGTTACTGTAATAACTTTTCAGTAAATGACAGAAATCTGTGTTAGTTCCACAAATTACTGTTGTTCAAATAAGAATGATATGCACAATTTCTAAATTAAATGTGATCCTCCCTGCTGTATTATTTTCTAATTTAGAACAACTGCCATTTCTGTGTGAAAATCTGGTGGAATCCTATTTCTACAATCTTGCTGAAGTTATCGACTGAGGCCTCCTCACAGTTAAGTGCTGTGTAACGTCGGCGAGCTCTTCAAAGACATCTGAACCTCATGCCTCTTGCCACAGCCTGAGGCCAAACCCTTCTTACTCCCTGCCTCCCTCCCTCCCTCCCCCCCCAGGAACCATAGTAACGCACAGACGCAGGTGACGTAGGGGACGCAGGGGACGCAGACCAATCATGCATTGCTAAATGCGGCTTTCACCCTTGCATCCAATCATATCCCGTCATGAACACTGCACCCACCCTCTCATCCAATCACATCCCAAGGTGCCCTATGTGAATGCCAGTAACCTCCATGAAGTGATAGTAAAGAAGGTCCTAACCATGCGTTGTTGTATTAATTCCACTTCACCGCTCACCCTCCCTAGGTGGTCAGATTCCGGAGACGGCACAGTGACCGGACCAGGCCTGATGTGTCTGTTCATCCGGTGCTCCAGCTCAGTCTCTCTCTCTCTCTGCCCTTGTGGCTGCCTCTCACTCCCAAGGCGGACTCACCCCAAGAATCCACGTCTCCTCTTCAAGGCAGAAACTCATCCAGCTGTGGTTCTGAGCCTCGGATTCACACTCAGGAGCGGTCGCTGTTTCCTGGCCCATCTCACGTGTGCACTAATCACTGTTCTGTACTCAGTCCATTGTGTTTTTGGTTCTTGAGGATTTCATGAGGAGAGAATGATCCTAGCTGAAATAAGATTCAGTTCTCTACTTCCACCACCCTACGGTTGTCACAGCTAAACCATTGACCTAAGAGATTTCTTAACCTCTGTCCTACAGGGGTAGGCAAACAACACGAATTTTGAGTTGTGTGTCACCAAGCATTGTTTGTGACATTTCCTGGATTATTGACTATTCTGTGAGACTGTCATAGACTATCAACCTCTGGGTCTTGGTTTCATGACTCAACTTTACCTAAAATACTTGTGATAGATCCAGTCCAAGGTCATCACTCATCACCTTTAGTTGACCTCATTTCCCTTGAGTCTTATGACCCTAAAGTCATGGGAGGATTTTCTATAACATTACTTTTAACACTGACTACTCAGATTAGTGCCTAAAAACTATAATATCTGAAATAGTTTTTACAAAATGAAATGCATTTGAGATAATTTTATTTAAATATATAATACAATATGCAAAATCAAAAAGATCATAGATTATCATTTCTCTGTGTTTGGATATCCTTAATATCTCGAGTGAGGAGATTATATGTAATTTTATCTTTGAAATCAAATAAACTAAAAATATTAATTGCAAATCACTAGCTAACATGTTAATAACTGGGTAGATACTCTTCATTAGTTTTTGTGGGGAAAACCATAGCTGTGAAAACTGAAAGTGATATAAAGACACACAGTTCTGCCCATTCTGTAATGTTTTTAAAAAAATCTAATGACTGAAATAGAAATGTACATTGTAATATTTCTTTTATTGTTAAAAATGTCATTGGACCAAAGTTGTCCAAAAACACACCCAGGGAGTAGAGCAATTTAATATCATTTGGGAATGATGTATGCCTAGGGGATGTAATTAAGAAAATATTATGCCATGTAAAGCAGGAGCAAAAATAGCTGTGCATATCAACTTATCAGTGTACAATATTTTATGATTCTCTGTTCTTAGTTCTTCTGTCATAATGATGGATTTCTCCAGCGTGTCATTTCTTGTTTTGTTTCCATTCTAGACGAAGATACATGCATGACACAAATGACCAGACTTTAAAAGGTCATAAAGTCACGGAAAAGGTGAAAACACCTGGACAGTAACAAATACCAAGGATCTGACCCAATAAGATCTGTCTTCTACAGTAGACATTTGTCATCAGCAGCAGATTTTTTTACATGATTCAGAACATTCTTTTATGTAAGGATTTCTCTAAAACTAAGCTACTGTAGAGTTATTTGATGTCAGATTTAAAACTATAATTTATACTTTATTGTACATCTTCTGCCTCTTTTTATTCAGCAGAATTGCATACCAACACTAAATACTTTACTACATAAATGACCTTATTTTTGTTTGAAAATTTTTCAAAAATTTCTATAAAATTATACAATCAGTATGTTATATCAACATAAATTTTGACAGTATTTATTATCTGTGGAACTGTGTTTTCCTTCAAGTGAATCATTTTTAATTTTCTTATATTTTTTCTTAATTAAATTTTATTTTTTCTAGTTGTACTTACACAGAGGGAAAGGACACTTTTGGTCTCTTTGCAAATGTCAGTTGACAAACTAGTAAGTATCAATCTCCTGAATATGGCCATAAATGGATCACGATTACTGAAACTGAGTTTTGCTGGTTAGATCTAAATGTCAGAGAACGATTTTCACCATCTCATTTGTCCAATGTGCTTTGCAAGTCATTATTTAACCTTTGAATGTACTAGACTGCAATCCTAAATAAATAATATTTACAGTGAAAAATGCATTTGCTATGAAAAAACCAAATTAAAAAAATTGTTGTAGATTAATTGTTCTGCTGTAGATATGATTGGAAATGTCACTGCATTAATCTTATAGGAACAATGCTATAAATTATAGTTCACTCTGACTTTCTTATATTCATTTTTAACCTTTATGAAAAATGGTAGAATTTACTATGTGATGTGTAGGAATTTAGAAGAAAGCAAATTATAAATGTTAATCAACTCTGACTCTTGGCCTAAGGGAAGCAGCCTTCACAATAGGAAAATGGAGGGAGCTCCATATTTTAGGGGCTTCTGAATGCAAATATTTTTGAGAGCTTTAGGAGTTCAAGTCACTTGATTTTTATTACCAAACATAGGCATTTTTTCTTCCTAGAAAATTTTTCACTTTTTATTTGTAAAAATAATTAGGCAGGGACTTGAAAAAAGAAGGTACATGAAATTAGTCGAGGAATATAAGATATCACCAAATAAAAGCACAAAGGGATAGATAAAAATTAGAGTGAAGGAAGTAGTGAGGTTTATCTACAGTTAGAGGGCAAAAAAAGGAAAAGAGAGAAGAGGCAGGGGTTAAAGGAAACTTTTCTGACACATTTGTAGAAGTGTTCCCTTCAGGGTGCACGGATCAAGTTTAAGGCACAGAACTCCACTGAGTGATATAGAGCCTGAGTGTTTTCCTTATAATGGGTCTATAACTGATTCTACCTTAGCAGTAAAAGCAACATATTGGTTCTATCTATGACTGCCTGGTGCACTTTTAAGGGGGTACACACTGCACTGCTGCTGTTTATGAAAAATAGACTGCTGTTTAGGAAAAACGGTTCCTACTTTCTTCCAAAATGAAGTATCTTAGTTTTTAAAATTTTATTATTTTGTCCTAACTAAAAAGGACACCCACCATATGTGGAACATGTGTCACAGAAATCAGGTAAAAGAAAAAGGCTGTTATTTTAAGAATTAGCAGAAAAACTTAGGTAACATGTAAGTTTGAATCCTTGCTTTTGGTCAGCAAAATTCGTATATGTGCACAGTGACGCTCCTTCTAGCTCATTGCATTAAGACAGTCTGTTGTTTTGTTCCTAGAGATTGGCAAAAACTTACAGCAGCTTGTGCCCTTGAAACCCCACTAAGCTCTGTGGAAACCCCAGGCCAGGGTGAGTCCTCCATTAGTTGGTAAAGACAAGCAGAATGAACACATTGGACCAGGTCAAGCCTCAGAGACAGGAGAAGGGCCAGGCAGGATTTGCAAACCTTTCTTTTGACTCACAGTTAGATGGCTTTCACTCGTGAGAAAGTCTAGTTAAGACTAGCTGAGTTTGGGCCAAATGCTGGACTGTCAATTGCCACCCAAAATAAGGAGAGACTGAATGGCTGGTTTTTAAAGTGGTCACTAACTTTATGGAGCAATTTCTGATGTACGGAAAGCGAAATGGTACAGTACTAGAGAAGGTGCTTAGGAGTTACCATGTTGTTTTTCCTCTGAGAAAGGGTTGCTCACCTCGCCGTAATATCAAATAAAGTTTAGATACTCAGACATCACACTTCTAGAATGAATATTTTCCCATTCTTGTCTTTATTTGCCCCATACTTAGTTGAGGATTCAGTGAAATAAAAAAAATAAAATTATTTTTTATAATTCAGCCAGTAGCTCCCAGCACAGAGAAGAAGCACAGCTGGCAAAGGCAGTCAGAACTAAACTCAGCTGCATAGAGCTTTCTTTCCTGATAACTTTCTTTCCTGATCTTCCACAAGTAAAAATGTGCAATTCAAAAATTAACTCTATGATTCCCAGTACCACCCTCCTCCAAAAAAAAATTAATTCTGCAAACCTTACTGGAAGGTTAAATAATACCAGATATATCAGCAGATTGTGTCAAAGAATCCATCTTTTACATGTGTGTGTGTGTGTGTGTGAGAGAGAGAGAGAGAGAGAGAGAGAGAGAGAGAGAGAGAGAGACAGAAGAGTTGCATTTACCTTGGCGAATCTTACACACACATCTCACATTGGGATGGTTCTGAGACTCTTTTACACCCCCTTTCTGTGCCCTCCTTCCTTAAATCCTCTTCCAATCCCCACAAGGGCCACTTCGTCTTCCTCATCCCTGACCCCTCTCTTTTATTTTTGGGTGTGAATTTCTGATTCTGCAGAATTCTCAACACCTGATTCAGTACATGCCGCCTGCCATCTACCACTGAGGAAGCAGGAGCATGTTACTCCGGGGCGCTACAGTACTAACTCTCTGACCTTTTCTTCTCTGTGGATTCATATCAAAGACATCAAAGAAGACTTGGAAGTCACAAAGTTAGAAAGTTTTATTGTCAACTTCTCACAAACCTTGAAGGGAAAAAGGCTGTTTCCAAAATTTTGTCTTTTAAAATCCATACATCTTATTGATGCAATATGAATTTGTTGTCAAATTAATCATACTATTTCCATATAATAGGAGGGCAGGCATTATAACCTTGCTTTGAAGGATATGTAATGCAATTAAATGAGTTTTAATGTCAGGTATGAAGAGTGCTCTACTCTGTGTAGTATGCTGGAAAAAATGTAATTGTCTGTGTATGTATATTTATGCATTCACCCAGAGTCTTGTGTAATAGGAACAGAAAAACTGTAGTATATTTTAAAATGATCATAAACGTCTATTTCAGATTGGGATTGTGGTTGGTTAAAAACTATTTTTACTGTTCCTGTAACTTTAAACAAATTTTACAACTACCTGAAGTAAAAGCTAACCTCAAGGAAGCCATTCACGTTAGTTAACGCGTAGGTCCCTATACTCAGACAGCTTGCCCTCCCGCGTTACCCTGTTCACATATATAAACAGTTTTCTCTCAATGATTAGCTTTGACTCACTTCTAACTTCTATTTTTCTTTTGAAGACTCGTCTTAGCAGAGATGCCCTAACTCTGTGAACTCTTGAGGCAAAAGAAGTAAGGAGTTTTTTCTCCTACATGTAATAAAACCTGTCATTACTGAAAAGAAGTACAACTTCAAATCCTAAATTGTTTCATGTACTTGTGATTCGTATATATTTCTAGATACATTTATAAGTTTAGAAAAATTAAAAGTGTATGACTCTCGAGTCAATCTAAATTTTCGGACGTGAAGGCGTTGGAAGGGTCCCATATCCAAACACTCAGCTCATTTACTGAGGGCCAGTAAATTTCAGCTGTTTCTCCAAAGCCAAAAGCCTGGTAAGGTTAGAGACAGAAACTCCTTCGCCAAAATGTTCATTGTATCCGTGTGTACTGAGCAAGGTGTCTTGCACAATATTGAAATTAAGGCGTGATGGATATTCAATACTGTATTATTGAATTTAAAAATTTAAAAATTATGAATAACGATATAGATAGGCCAAAAATACTTTGGAGGAAGTTGCACCTTCTGTCAAATCACTCTCCTCTACTGCTCTCAGCCCCAAAGCCGTGGCGCTTTAGGGTGCATTAGACTTGTTCATTGGCTGCTTGTTTATTTATATTTATTCCCAGAACAATTGAAAGTAGTTTACTCCCCAAATTGCAAATGCATTATTTATTATTATAACAAGAAAAAAGAGAAAGAGTCAGGTAATAAACTAAAATGCAGGGTGAGACTAACTACTGATCTAAATATAAATCAAAGCTTTGATCCTACTGGAAATTGAGGCACATAGGGGAATATTGTATACCAAGTCACTGTTTATTTATTCATGTGAGTCTACCATGAAAATGCAGTATGATGCTTTTTAAGACAAACTGTGCAACATTTTAAGTGATGACTCTTTACAGGTGGGCTGTTCATATATTTCAAAGGAGATTTAATAGTACTTTCATAAAATATTTGGGCATCATTTATATAGCTTTTTTATAGATATCTGCTTAATAAAAAGAAATGGCACAATGATAAATACTATGCTTTGTGAAGACAAGTGAGACTGACATACAGTTCCAGAGGATTTCCTTTCCCCACTTAAGTTTAAATGGCTAAGTCTAGTTGATGGCAAAACTGGTGAGGGGATGATTAGCCTGTTTTTTTGTCACTCTGTTACGATTGCTGAAGAACTTGAACATAGATCATTTGAAGTGAAGCTATCATGGTTTTGTCCTCAGTACAAATAAATTTTGGCATGACAGGCAGACATGTTGGTATGTAAATCATGAGCGTAGGTGGCTTCACACTTTGTTTTAGAATGCAGGAGGCCTGGACCGTTAGTACACTTCTGCACACTGGTTGGCTATTGAGATTTTTGTAGACGCAACCAAGTTTTTCTCAAGTTACCTCACTCAGTCGGCTTAAGTGCTTAAACAAATGCTGTTTTGAAGTCTTCAGGTTCTTTCCCATAACTCTTGCAGGTTAAATTTTACTTTTTATAGGATCAGAATTATATAATTCTTGGCTTTGGGAGAAATTTAATAGTCTCCAGGTACCTACAATTCATTTGGTGACTATGTTTGCTAATATCTTTCCAGTGTGTCCCCCGGAATGGATGATTTGCCTCTATCCTATTCATCACAAATCACTGTTGAGTCCTTTATTTTGAAGAGAAAATAGCTTTTATTCTTCTTCAAGACATATAAAAGTGACAATTCTCTCTATTAGGATACCATATGTCACATCCAGCTACTATGTGATGGTCTGAGAAGGATATGGCAGTGTCATCAGAAGGACTTCCCGCCTGCGGTCTTTAGCCATCAACTCAAAGGGTAATGATAGATCAATAGATGCTGTGAAATGTCATAAGTGTTTCCCACTTTCTTAGCAAGTGTAGACAGAATAGAACAATCATTGCTATGATCTTAACCTAATGGACACCTGGGTCCTTACCATTTAGATGAGGAGGGCCATGAGAGGAAAGAAAAAAATAAGAAAAGTAATAGTAAAAAATAATCCCCAGTTTTGAGAAATTATGTAAAAAAATAAAACATACACTGCAAGGAAATAATTTTGAATGTCTAGTAAACAAGAATACAGCAGTTCCACCATCCTTTAAATACTTAAACTCACTCATTAGAATAGTGGGCTTTGTGAGACATGGCCTTCTGATGACACATGTACTGACACATGAAACACAGAAGAAACATTTTGGCATCATTGTTCAATGAGCCACTGGTAGAAATTCGTATCTCTGCAATTTTATCTTCAAATACGTGCATTAATGTCAACTAAAATCCTTCTCATGAAGATATGTTTGGAAATGATGCAGATTTCACACATGAAATACCATTTGCCTTTCGCAGTCTTTTTTAGCTTCGTGCGTGCTGTTGATGCTATCTTTGCTCAGCTGCGGCTCCTGTCTGTTTTCCGCTTCGCGGCCAGCCCCTCCTCCCCGCGCTCGGTGCCCACGGTCTGGTGATTTCAGAGAGAGGAGCATCGGGGGGTTTTGAGTTATCTGTCCTCCGTGGTTACATATTTCACTCATGGCTTGTAGTTAACCTGCCACGATGGGCTGTCTGACGATAACTCAATGTCTGAGCTGCCCCCGGAAGATGACAAATCAGAAATAAAACAAAAACAGCCTCTTCAAGAAAAATGTGAGCTGCTACGAGAGACAGGATCTGGACGTGACTCTGAACGCTTCCTGCAGGCTCGACACCCCGCCTGGGGGAAGGGTGTCGCCGCCCCCGAGGGTGCTGAGCACAGCGCCCGCACCGACTCAGCCTGCCCTTGGGCGCGCTGCTGTTTCCTCTTCAAATTCCTCGAACCTTCCGTGCTGGGTAGATGCCGCTGCAAGAGTGAAATATGAATGAAATACACATTTTACCCTGTGGGCAGCTGCTGCTGATGCGAGTAGCACAGCGACGAAAGGGCAGCTCCAGCTCTTGCTGAACACGGGACCTCACGCTCGCAGGCGAGGCCGGCTCGCGGCCCCGGTGAGCGCCGGCTTGGCCCGTTAAGAGGCCTCACCGAGGTTTCCCAGTAATTACTGGAGGACAGAGGGCGGGCGCAGCGATGGCGACAGAGCGGGGTGACAGGACCTGCCCCCCAGCAAGCGCCTCCTTCCAAACGCTGACTTAGCAGCCTGCGGGCCGCGGGCTAACCGCTCGCAGTACGACTCGGACCACACGTGGGACTCGTTGCTTATAATGAATGCACTCTACTTATTTTGAGGAATTTTTCTTGCTTGTTTCAAATACAGTAAGTGAAACAGATTAATTCATTAACTTGTTCCTGTCTCTCGTTTTAAGTGCCATTCTGTCAGGTTTCATGAGAAAAGGTAACACTGTATTGGTGATTGGTGTTTTCCAGAAATTTCTGTTTCTTGTCTACTATTGCTTATCTTGTAAGAAACAAAATGGATTCTTATCCATAGTACCAAAAATTCAGCATATAAAAATATAATTTGAATGTCATTTCAGAACTGGAGCATACACACACAAATACACATATGGGGTGGTTTAAGGAGAGAGAGAGAGAAAGAGACAGACAAAGAAAGAGGGAGAGAGGGAAGGAGAGGCAGACAGAGAGAGAGGGAAAGGGACAGAGGCAGAGAAAGAGACTGGAAGAGAAAAACTGAATTTATTTCAGAAACCTGTATTACTATATCTGAACCAAAGCATCTTCTCATCTTCAAAACATGTGAGCAAATCTCAGATGGCATGCTATGTAAAACTCATCCTGATACATTCCTGAGGTCTCCTCATAGCCCCTAAAACTGTTTCTAGGCTATTTGTAGAGTTAAGAATTGCTGACGAGGTGTTTCCTATGGATATACAGAATACACACGATACGAGTTTTCTCACACTTGAAAATTATACTATTTAACATGAACCTCCAGATTTCAAAATTTTCCCAGAAAACTGAAGGGTAGGAGAGAGAGGAGAGAGGAGGGGGGGGGAGGGGGGAAGGGGGAGGGGAGGGAGAGAGAGAGGGAGAGGGAGAAAGTGTGCACTTTAGCAACTGTTTCCTATTGAAAGGGGAGATATTTCTTTAGTTTGGTCCACAACTATTTACAACCAGCTAACCAGCAGTTGTCATGGTTCTGTCTCATATCTGCTGGATTTATTTATTTATCTTGGTATCTGGCCCAGTAGGTGTCTGCAGAATGCTCTTTGGGCTGGAAGTCCTGGGATTATTAACCTCATGGCAGGAGTTATGAGGAGCTGTATCTGTGGACCTTATTTACCCTTTTTCATATTTTCTATATTTACTTATACACTTATCCTTTTCTTTAACCTTATATTTATTGTCCAACCAAAGTTGGAATAATTATAGTAAATTCTTTCATAAGACTTATGGCATCACATGTAGCTGTAACATCAGGTACTTTGATTCCATGCAGTGATGGGCCCCTCATTTCAAACTTATTGCTAAGATGTTATCATTCTTTTATTTTAGTACAATGGATGGCAGAATTCTTTGGGAAGGTATTGTGGTTTAGTTGACCAAAGGAGTTGGATGACAGAAAAGATATTTCTGTTGCATGTTCATGTAAAAGCCAGTGAGTGGAAGAACAGAATTTGCTAAATAAGGATCTTCACTCTGTTTTGCCTTCAGGAATTTTGTGGCACAGCATATAATATGCTGATACATTACCTGATAACATTTCTGTTGCAATGATACAAATTAATAGAAAGGATTTATCATTTTTATCAAGTAATAGAAACAAGCACCCTCCTGGGAAATAAGACATCTCAGAATTAAAGCAATTAAATTCATGCCACCGAATCACACAACCTTAGTCTTCAGAGGTTATTTAAAACTGCTCCTGGTCACATGAAATACATTTTTAATGAGTAGCATAGAGAGCTTCAAGTACTGAAGGGTAGAAAGACGCCACAGAAAGCCCTGTTTAGAGCCCTGGTTAAAGTGTGTATCACATCCCCATAATCCTATTACTCAGGTCAATAGGACAGCACCAGCCACTACTATGGAAGGCTTTCTGGAGTAGAGAGAAGTTACAGAAATGCCTGTTTCATGTTTTACTATTGATAAGTACTTAATTTCGTTTGTAACTTCTGTGAATATGTTTGTGGATTCTATAGACAGTTCATCTTTCCATGTATATTTATACATATTTTAGAGTAGCTTATCTACTGTTACACTTTAGAAAGAAAGTAATTTAAATCTTTCTTGGTTACTGAGGACACTGTCATCCTGTCAGCCCTCTAAAACATAATGAAACACAACAAAATTTGTAATTTAGACTAGTAGGTAAATGTGACTTAAAATACCCTCAAAATAAGTGTGCCAAATAGACTTTTTATCAAAAAGTTAGTCATGAAAGTATAAACATAAAGGTGACATTAATATCACTCTATAAAATGTTTACCTAAACATTTCACAGTTATGACAATGTAAAGTTTTTATGCTACAGGGAAAACTAGGTAAAATAATGTTAAATGTATATTTGCACTATACAAATTAATTTGAGGGATGTTTCCATAGTATGTAATATATGAATTAATCTAGGAGTCAAAGTACTACAAAACGGGAAAATATAACAAGTGATATTTGTTTTTGTTTTGTTGAGACAGTCTCCCTTAAATAGTACAAGCTGGCCTTGAACTCACCACGTAGCTGAGAGTGATCTTGAACTCATGGTGACCCTCCTGCTTCAACTACCCTGGTTCGGAGATTATAGGTGTGCACACCACACCTAGTTTAACAGATGAGTGACTGACCGTATCACATGTCCTATTCCTCAAATTTCTCCCCAAACAGCTTTAGGATTTAGATAAAATATGCAAATTTTTTCCTGTTTCTGAAATGATAGTAAAATGATGGAAAATTTAATTAGAGACAATAGAAGGATATAAAATATCTTTCAAGAGATTACCTCAAACTAATATCATTTTCTCTAGCTTGAGGCCATATTACGTTTCAATGTTTGGGCATTCTTAGAAAAACATACTGTGTATTTATTGCAATTAGCCCATGAGAAAACTTTCACGTTTCACTAGAAAATGAGATTTTCAGAGTTCGGATCTAATAACAATGCTTTCATTTAACCATCAAGAGTTCTCCACTCAGATTTTTGTTTAAATAAAAATTTTCACTGTAAAATCAACTCTCCTTTATTTTTAAGGGACTCAAAATCTAGATGCCTGGCTTCCTCTAGACTTTCCCTGTGGGAGCCAGTTTAGCCCATAAAGCTGACCCAACCCAGTTCTGCTTCTCATAGCAATGTCAGCTTTTATTCTAGGTTGTGGTTTTGTTTGTTTGTTTTTTGATACCAGGGATCAAACTTGGGCCCTTCTGCTTCCAAGGTAGGTGTGGTACCACTTGAGCTAAAGCCCTGGCCCATTTTGCTCTAGATTGTAACAGAACTGTCCAAGCAGATACTACTGCCTCACTGTTTTCTGATGTATCATTACTGTGGTTGGCCTCCGGTAATCAAATACATAAGAATAACCCTACAACCGTCAGTGTCAAAAGTATGTAAATCTATATCCAGTTGGCTCAAATGTCCAGTTGAAGATACCTTGTAATTAACTCGATGATTTACAAATTAAACATCATAGAGAATGCACGTTAGCCTTGCAATCATCAAGTCTCATAGTCGAACTTTTCAGAGGATGTAAGTAACAGATGTATCATAATGTTGTTTGTATTAGCAGGGAGAATGGCACGTGTGGAGAAAAAGACAAAATGATGGCAGACATGACACTACGATCATTTAATGTGTTTCACAGTGGTAAGCTTAGGAGCTCTGAGATATCAGCTCTCATTAACATAGGAACTCTGAGATATCAGCTCTCATTAACATAGGAACTCTGAGATATCAGCTCTCATTAACATAGGAACTCTGAGATATCAGCTTACTGAAAGTACTTTGAGATTCATGTCTTTTAAAGAATTTTGAATTTTTATATTTACAAGTGTTTACATATTTTTGCCTTCAGTTTTTAATATAAATTCAGCAGTCATGTTCACACTGAGATACCTTTTTTTTTTTTCAAGACAGGGTCTCACTTTGTAGTTCAGGCTGGTCCTGAGCTCACTATGTAGCCCAGGCAAGCCTCGAACTCAGCAACCCTCTTGTCTCTGCCTCCTGAGTGCTAGGATTACAGGCGTGAGCCACCACGTCTGGCGAGACATACTATTTTAATATGAATTTTTATTGGTACATTATACATATACATCACGATCACACACAATGTTGAGAATTTGTACCAGTATATGGCAAAATTTCTCATTTTTTCCCATTCCTCTACCCACTCTACAGCTATTATTTTTACTGTCAATGTCTTTACCTTACCACACCATAGAATATAATAGCAAGTTTAAATGTCGTGTTCCTCATTTTAGCAAATGTGACTTAAAAATTCCTATAGTAATAATGACAAATTTCACTTTTTTAACCTAGATAACTATTTCTATAGTAATTATACCCTTATTAGAAGTAAAAACAATGAAGTTGACATTATAAAAAGGAATTTCTAGCTTCATATGTAATCTAGAAAGCAAACATGGATTTACATAAAAATAAGGGGATTACACTTATATAATTACATTCTTCCCTTATACCCTCTGCTCATTCATTATTTCTCTATCAATTATATCTATACAACTTTCCATATTTAATTTCCAGATTTTTCTCAAAAATAAATTAATTAAAATTTGTGGACAGTGTTTCAAATTCACTTTAAATAAACAATTATATATTCATGCTGAGAGGAAAATAGTACATTAAGTTTTTCCTCAATCTGTTACAAATGAATTAATTTTAAACAATCACAATTTTTTCACTGTCATATCATTAACTTATTTTAAATATATCATAATATTTATTATCTAGTACATATTTTGATAAATTGTATTTTTATGTATTAGATCCTGCAATTGTCTTTATATGCACATGTAAGTCTTTTCACTCATATGTCAAAATTTTGAATTTTAGATTAAAAAGCCCACTATGTTAGAAAACTGTATACAAAAGTACATGTCACTTATACTTATGGATATATCACTCATTTTCAAATCTAAACCAGCAAGCAACCTATCAAGATGGATTATAAAACAAACAATACACTTCTTTAAATTTAACATGTAGATGGCATTTTTTTCCTTACTTAATTCACTTTGGGTTGATTCATGTAGATAGATCATCCCTACTACAAGTCTTGATTGTGTCAATAAAAACACCTTTCCATGCTTTAAAATACTTCACCATTGCTGGGCGTGGTGGCTCACGCCTGTCATCCCAGCACTCGGGAGGCAGAGACAGGAGGATTGCTGAGTTCCAGGCTTGCCTGGGCTACATAGTGAGCTCAGGGCCAGCCTGAACTACAAAGAGACCTTGTCTCAGGAAACAAACAAAAACAAAACAAAACAAAACAAAAATATATCACCGTTGTCTTTTTGTGATAAAGATGGAAGTGGTCCTCCATCTCGGTGAGGCTATTGGGATAACACAGGTCAAACATTTAACATTATTAGAGCCATGATTTCAAACTATCTTTCTATATAGAGTATGTTTGATGTATGTTACTATTTTCTTAATTGGTATATAATCAATTGAGTAATTCTTTCACTAAGGATCCCCCTGAATCACTAAAGAAAACAATGGCAGCTAATAAGGGGAATTTAAAAATAGCAAGCATGGGAACTCTCTTAATAGATGTTTGTTTATGGTACATCATGGTGACCCTTCAGGATGTGATCTGTCACTCTTCTTCGTGGTTGGGATCTGGCTAGACTTTGGGACTGGCTTGGGGTCATCAGGAGGACACAGCAGTGACTGCGAAGCCCCTTGCTCGCTGCTGTGTGCTCTGGCTCAGTGCCCTCGGGGCTCAGACGCCTGCTCTGCGTTAGACCACAGGCCAGCAGCTGGCTCCAAGCCCCCTGCCAACCTCTCCAGGACTCCACGCCTCCTGGAATAACATGCATGAGCCAAGTGTACAAGGTCAAATACGGCTCTGCAGAGCCCAAGGCCAACTCCAGCCTTCAGGATCACGACTTAGTAATTGGTTATTGCTTTAAGTTGTTAGTGGTCAAGTTGTCAGTCATGCAGCAAAAGCCAAA
>PVIC010016945.1:0-33309 GCA_004025085.1 Thryonomys swinderianus
TTGTATCTGTGAAACTTTCCAACTTGAATGTTCATGAGTTCAGGACTCTTTATCTTCTACCAGCTACCACAGTTTACACAGGCAGAGAGCAATGTGAGAGTCAAACAAAAACCTATGGCTCGTGATTCTCTATCAATGCCGGCCTTCTTCAAGCTTACCCTTCAAGCTTAATCTTTCTGACACTAGAGTCTGAGGAGATATTTTGTGTGGGCTGTTAATAAGACAGAATGTTATAAAGGGCAGAAAACTTATGCTCCATAGTGCCTGGGATTGTTCTGGTGACATAGTATATTACCAGGAAATGTTTGTTCATTGAATATTGCTGAATCATAAACATTCATGAAATACTTTCAATTTCCAAATTTATATGGGTGTATTTCATAATGTAATGCTAAGTATTAAAGCAAATAGATTGATTGTAGTAAATTCAGAAAATATTTAAAACCCACATGAAGAATTAGAAATTACTGGTGATTTTGGTTTATGTTTCATAGTCTTTAACTATTTTGAAGATAATGGTACACAGTATATTAAATATTCTTTTTTTTTTTTAAGACAAGTCTCGCTTTGTAGTTCTGGCTGGCTCTGAGCTCACTATGTAGCCTAGGCAAGCTTCGAACTCAGCAATCCTCCTGCCTCTGCCTCCCGAGTACTGGGATGACAGGCGTGAGCCACCATGCCCAGCACTGTGGTATGTGGTATTGATTATTGATGGGCGTGAGTCTCCACGCCCAGTATTGTATGTGGTTTCCGAGCATCAAACTCAGGACCTTGTGCTTGCAAGGCAGGTGCGGGAACCACTGAGCTAACCCTCCGGCCTTAAATATTCTTATTCTCCTTAATTTACTATGAAATTTTGTTTTTTTTATAAAATACAATAGAAAACAAAAATAGAAATTATTGGTGACACCAATCACTAGAGATAATCATAATACACGTTATTGTATTTTTTTAGTTTGTGTACGTTTTGTGAAGAGTTGTATGTGTGTGCGCATGTGTGTGTGTATTTGTACTCAGAAAATGAATGGAATTGTGTATATTGTTTTGGGGTTAATATTTTTTTATATAATGAAATTCTTATGATTATTAATTGCTACATAATTTCAGTCGTGGATTTGCTATAATTTGTTAGGCATAAACCCTATTTGGGCCATAAGGTTACTTTTATTATTTATTTATGACAAAATATGAATAATAGAATTATGAATTTTCTCATGTTTTTGACTTTTAAAATCACTGATTATTCCCTTAGGATAATTTCTGTCTGAAATGATTATAAAAATTTGTAAGAAATCCTCTCTTACTTCACTCACTTTAAATCTTTCAAAGTTTGAAAACAAAATCTCATGACCCATGGATTTGCACTTAATCTGCTATTTATGTATGACAGTATATTTTTATAAGTGAATATTTTTTAAATAAATTCACTCCGCATGTTATTTGTGGTTCTATCATCTTTTTATTTGTGATTTGTAAAAGCAGGTTCCACATTATGGACACTATGTATTTGGGATTCTTAAAACACATTTGTGTTACACACATTTTTCCCTTTTTCAATTCTAAACTTTATAATGCTTTTTCACATTGGGCAGATATTTGTTTCTGTCAACATATTCATTTGTCTTATTTATAGCTTTTCTTCCTAAAATGTGCTTTCTCAGCTGAAATAATCATTTTCTATTTTGGTTCTTTTATAACTTTATTTTTAGAGCTCTGGTGGTGCAATTGGTTAGTAAGCAGTACTTATATAAATTTATTTTTTTAGGGTGTGTGTGTGCGTGTGTGTGTGTGTGTGTGCGTGTGTTGCTGGGCATTAAACACAGAATCTTGTGCCTGATGGGCAAGCACTCTCCTACTGAGCAATGAAACTATGTCCCCATTGATTTTAAAAATCCACCTTTACTGTATTTCCTGTGAATTGTGAGATAGACTAAATTTTAGTTTCTCCTAGATGTTTCATTAGAATTTACTTAGCATTTATTTCTCTCCTAACTTATTCAATATACACATTTAGTTATTTCTTACATTATGTTCCTGGCTTCTCTGTTCAATTTTCACATCTGCCTACTCTGATTTATGCCAGTGCTGAAGTTTAGTAAGACCTTATATGTAGAAGAGTCTCTTTATTTTTATTTTTTAACTTCAAGAAAATTACCATTATTTCTAAAATTTTAAATTAACTTTAGGAGCTATTAACGAGTACAACAAAGGGAAGAGATGAAATTTCCACTGAAATTAAATAATGTGCATAAATTTAAAATGTAACTTTAGACAAATTAATTTAAAATGTTTTTACAAGTTTATTTCTATAAATCTATATTCTGCACTTCAGGTCCTGTTTTATGTCTCTTATCAAAGTTACAGCTATTTTCATATAGAAAAATGTATTTCAGATTATATATATTAATATATATTTTAAGTTTTATTGAGATTTTGTTATGAAACATGCATTTTCACATTTTTGCTATAATGAATAATGCATCAGTGAATATCTGTGTACATGTTTTTTTGTGTACACATATTTTCATTTCTTTTGAATATGAATCATATCATAACCGTACATTTAACCACTTGAGTAGACAGTAGTCTTACTGTCTTCCATACCAACTGCACCACTTAGCATTTTTACTAACAATATCTGAGCATTTGAGTTTCACCATCTCCTCACCAATACTTGTTGTTATCTGACATTTTTATTCTAGCTATCCTAGTGGGTAAGAAATAGTACCTCACTGTGATTTTGAATTGAGGGTTCTATGATACCTTTAAATTAGTCATTACTTTTCTAAAATAAAGCTAAAGTAATCCTTGTAACAGATTTCCCCATTAGAGATGTCCTTCTGTTCCTCATTCAGACACGTGCCCCCTACAGTGGAAACTCTTGGCAGATAAGTGGCTCTTCTTCCGCTTCAAGCAATGAGTCAGGCCAATGAACTACTTAATAATCCAGGTTGTGTGTTCACACTTCCTGGGGTCCAATCTCAGCTTTGTCCCTGCCTACAAAAGTTACTTGGACCGACTTATACATATCAGGTCTTGGATGTCTGCAAAGTCATGCATTAATGGATGTGATTTACTCAAGAAAGACAAAAGTAAAAATGAGCATGGTGGTACATGCCTGTAGTCTCAGCTACTTAGGAAACTGAAGCAGGAGGATGCAAGTTCAAGGTGAGTCTTAAAAACTTTGAGAGACCCATCTCATTTAAAAAATTGCACAGAAAAAAGTGCACATATTCTAATTATGAAGTCTTTGATTTATACTAGCAAAACTAACAACTGTTATAAATATTTATTTTCAATTAAAATAATATTTTAGATGTATATGTGTATGTTTAATGAGCCTCTTTAATAACATGTTTTCAATTAGCAAATCCAATTATGTTTTCAATTTTACAAAAAAGGCATGTTTTTGTATTCATTTCTCTTACACTTACTCAGTTGATCTTTCTTTCTTCCCTTTTTTTTCTTCCTTTAATTTTCTTTCTTGCTTGCTTGCTTTTTTGTTGAGACATGGTCTGTTATGTACTTCAGGCTGGCCTTGAACTCACTATGTATCCCAGAACGGCCTTGAACTCCCAAAGACCTTCCTACCTCAGCCTCTTTAATACTGGGATTACATGTGTGTACCACCATGCCTGCAATTTTTTCAGTCAATTCTATTTGATTTTTAAAAATTTTTTATTATGATTATTGGTAAAATTTACATATGCATAATAATCACATTCATGTGGAATTTATACCTGTACCAAATATATCTTAATTCTTATTTTTTCCCATTCCCCTCTTCCCTTGAAACTTTCTTCTTTTTACTTAACAAAATCTATTTTTCCTTTCTTTTCTCCTTTTTTGCTTTTTTCCATTTCTTCCTTTCTACTCCCCTATCCTTAGTGCTCCTATTTGAAGTTTTTCTTGCTACTTCACATTACTTCTTATGTTTTTATTTTTACATATGTATCTTATTTATTTCACAAGAATATGATCTCTATGTGTATTCATAGAGATAAATGTCTTAAGTTTATCCTTCTTTATGATTGAGTTGTACTCCATTAAGAAACCACGTTTTCTTTATCCATTCATTGGTTGAAGCACATTGTTTCTGAGATTTAGTTAAAACAAAATGTGCCACTATGAACATGAGTGTCCGTAAATGTTTTCAAGTTTTTGGAAAGATTCTGAGCAGGGAGACAGGGGTGCCAAGTGGAAGCTCTAGTCCTAGTTTTTTGAGGAATTTCCACACATTTCCATCGTGGTTGTAAGGGTTCGCACCAACAGAGGAGAAGGGTTCCTTTCCCCCCACATCCCTGGCAGCATTTGCTGATGGTTGACTTCTTGATAAAACTCATTCCTCCCGAAGTGAGCTAGAACCCCAGGTTTGTTTTAATTTGCATCTATTGAATGATTAGTGATACTGAATATATTTTTCACCTATTTATTTGCTGCTTGTACTTCTTTGCCTAAGAAGTATTTCTTCATTTCAGATGCCCATTTTTTGAATTAAATCTTTAATTTTTAGAGAGGGTGATTTTTTTCAGTTTTATATATACTCTAGATATTGATCTTTTGTCCGATTTTAGAGGGAAAGCTTTCGGTTTTTGATCATTTAGTTTGATGTTGGCTGTTGGTTTGCCATAGATAGTTTTTATCAGATAGAGATAAAAACCATCCATTTCTATTTTCTGTAGGGATTTTATCATCAGTCAGTGCTGGACTTGGTCAAGTGCTTTTTATACATCTTTTGAGATAATTATGTGATTTTTTTTCTTGGACTTCGTGGTTATGGTGTTTTATATTTACTGATCTGCCTGTGTGGAACCATCCTGCATTCTTGGGAAGAATCCTACGCGGTCATGTTGTATAAACTTCTTGATGATGTGCCACATTTTATTTACTTGTATCTTATTAAGGATCCTCTGCTTCGCTGAGTTAGTCCCTTTCATGGCACTTATCACAGGACAGGGGAGTGTTGTCTTCCCACTTGTTGCCCCGTGGTTGACCCAAGACTGAATTCTGTTTTTGTTGTCGGCATCCTTCTCTCTGCTGCTGGTCACGGGGTAGGAGGGGTGTAGTCTTCTACTTACCACCAACAGTCGCCCTAACATTGTTGTTATTAGAAGTTCCAGTTAGCCACTGTTGAGCACAAAAAGCAAAAAGAATCAAAACAAAAACCAATAAATGTAAAAGAAGAGCAGGCTGGTGGTGAGAGGGAGCGGCTTCTCTGTGTCCTCTGTGTGCTTATGGAATTTGTTGCCTGGTTGCAGCATCTTCTGTTTGTAAGAAGGCAAGAAGGGTGATGGGCCTTACATCTCAGATCTATCCTGTGCAGGTTGAGTTTGCCACATTTTTGCAGGTTTTCTTTTTTTTTTTTAACCATCCAAAAATGGTGATTCTTATTCCATGTGCCATGTGCCAGCAAAAGCATCACTGACAGCCCTGTGAACTGCCATGCCAATTTTTAAACTCCTGTACCTGTATTTTGTCTGACCTGTAAGTCTCTTATTTCAGATTGATTTTAGCAACAGAATCTGTCCCTTTCTTCCAATCACCTGTGTTTTTAGTTGACTTTCTCTGAATAGTTCTAATACGGCTCCTCCTCTGTTCAACCATATTCAAAGCCTCTATTTAATTTTTTTTTTTTGAGACAGGGTCTCGCTTTGTAGTTTAGGCTGGCCCTCAACTCACTATGTGGCCCAGGCAAGCCTCAGACTCAGCAATCCTCCTGCCTCTGCCTCTCAAGTGCTGGGATTACAGGCGTGAGCCACCACACCCAGCTCTGTGGTATGTGGTATTGATGGCTGGTGGGCGTGAGTCCCCACACCCAGCATTGCATGTGGTTACCGGGATCGAACTCAGGGCCTTGTGCTTGCAAGGCAGGTGCTGGAACCACTGAGCTAAATCTCAGGCCTATCCTCTATCTAATTTTTAAGAAATAATTATTGGTCATAAATAATAATAAGCTGGTAAATGTTCAATAATTAGCTCTAGAAAAACATGCATATATGCATACACATATATATATGTAGATTTATTATATATTTTATAAAATTATATTTATATACCATTAAGATTTATATAAAATTATAAACAGGTTTAGAATAAATTTTGCTGATGTGAAGGATTATAGCACACAGTTCACAAGAGAATAATACATGGACATAGATTTTGCTCAGGGTTCTATACAGAGAGGTACTCTCACAGTATGTTCTCATGAATTTTTTCAAACTTTCATACTTGTAGCCAATCTAGAACCAATTCAATCTTGAGTTGAAAGTGAAGTTATAACTCAGTTTGCTCTTCTGAATAAATTTGTTGAATCAAATTACATATATGATCTATGGTTAAACTTTCTCACCCTTGGTCAAGAGCAGGCCAAGGACATTAACCCATTACATGCAGATCTCATCATTTCCAAGATTTGGCTGCTCAGAATGTTGTCCAGAGAAGTCTGTAGCTGGACAAAGTTAGTCCCTCCTGTTCCTTTCACTGCAGCACTGGATACTGAATCATGTGATGGAACAGTAACATTTCAGATGCCGCACCAATACATCAGCCAAATGTGGTGACATTAACTTTTGTGTTTTGTTTTTCCCTCCTTAACCTTTTCCATGCAACTTTTAAGTTTCTCATAGATATCTACTCTTTTTCCAGTGTGTTTTTACAAATGCTCATCTATCATTCCCTGCCTGTATTGTTTATAATCCCTCCACCAGCTCGTATATATTTATATTCTTTATGCAGACTCCCCTGAGCTATATTCATAATCTCTCAAACTTGCTTCAAAGATAAAAATGTCCTCTTCAATCATTTAAAATTAAAAGTGAGAAATTCTCTAAATTTTTCTCCTGTTCCTGGCAGCAAGTTCGTCTGGTTTTGTAGAGAATTTTTCTTCCACTGGCATGTACTGTGTTTGCAAAGAGTTGATGATTTTTCTCTCTTTGCTCCTTTACATACTGATTTATAGTCAAACATGAGTTATAGTTCTTCTAGGTGATACACACCTTTTTGAACCAAAACAAAAAAATAAAGATGACATTTACTGTCCTTTTATATTAATTCACAGAGAAACCTGCAGAAACCGATTTATAATTCCTCACGCTTTTATTCTGATATTTCTTCCCTGCGTTTGAAAAAACAAAGGTAAACACGAGTTCTGCTCTTTGTTTTTCTCTTTAGCATCACTCGAATTCCAGCAGGGAGAAGGGCTCCCTCTCCTTCCTCTCTGGAGTTCCTCATCCCCAACCACCTATGTCCTTCCAGTGCATCTGGTGACTTCCATGTGGCTCAGAGAAAGTGCTGGTCTCTCCTTCCCTTTGGTTCTTATTCTGAGTTAGGAGACCTTGGGGGGATTTTACCAGGATCCTCTCTGTTGACTTCCCAGGCAGCTGCTTCTTCTCAGGAAAGGAGTCTGATTTATATGACTCTCTGCTGTGTTCCCTGAGGCTTTTAGTAGGTGCATCGCACTCCCCACACTCATGGAAGTTTATCTGTAATTGTACTTCCATTTATCATTTCCATTTTTTAAAAATGGAGAGCTGACAATCTGACGTAGCCCTGCTGATTTTGCTGTCCTTCTCTGGAAATCTGTCTTTATTTAAAATATCATTAAGAAGTAGGATCCCAAAAAGCCAACTCAAGTTTTAAAAAAATCATTGAGAGTCTCTCTAAGCAAAAGTATCCTGTTTTGGGCCGGAGATTTAGCTCAGTGGTTCCGCGGCTGCCTCTGAAGCACAAGGTCCTGAATTTGATCCCTGGTAACCACATACAATGCTGGGCGTGGTGACTCACGCCCACCAACAATCAACCAGCTACCGGCACGACATACCACAGTGCCGGGCGTGGTGGCTCGCGCCTGTCATCCCAGCACTCGGGAGGCAGAAACAGGAGGATTGCTGAGTTCGAGGCTTGCCTGGGCTACATAGTGAGCTCAGGGCCAGCCTGAACTACAAAGCGAGACCCCGTCTCAAAAAAAGTATCCTGTTTTATAATTAGCTAACTAAAGTTGCATGAGCAGTCTCTCCTTTTGATTCTTCAGGAAAGCCTGAGTCCTTCTGAGCTGTTTGATAATGCTGCAGGACCATTTCACCTCTGATCTTTAAAAGAGAGATCAAGCAATATAAGAAAGAAAGACAGAGAGAAGTTTTTTAGAAACAGGAGAAATCAAAAGTGGGACAGAAGTTCTAGCAGGCTTTATAGCTTTCACAAAATAATCTAGCTTGGTTTTTCCCCTTCATTTTTCCTTTCCTTTTCCATCAAACAGATTCCTAGTGAATCACCTGTGATGCTTGTTATTCTACCCCTGAGACTTGGTATAGTTCCCTATAGATGCTGAAGCGAACATCCCCAAATATAGGATCCCCCCAACAGTACAAATTAGGTTACCTACAGTTTTCATGGTCAGAAGTCTCATATGGCTGTTACGGGCCTCACATTAAGGGTTATACTCTCTTGGAGCTGTAGGGAAGAATGCATTTTTTTTGTACCCCCAATCTTCACAGGGCTCCCCACATTCCTCGGCTTATGTCCACTTCCCTCCCAGCTCTGCTTCTGCCATCAGGACACCTCAACTCTCCCGCCTCATCCTCCTGTTTCTGAGGAAGCATGAGGTTACACTGGGCCCTCCAGGGTTGTTACAGGTAAAGCTCCACCTCAGTATGAGCAAAATGCCTTTTGTTACTTAGTCCGTTCACACCTGCCCAGACTTCCCCTAGAGACATCTTTGTGCTCTGGGCTGTGTGTAGGCTGCATTGTCACTTCTGTGTGTTTGTGTACGTGTATTGATTTATACCCGTGGGGTTATCATGAGTAAGAGGCTTATGAAATTCTGTTTTGATTTTTATAATCATACGCAGTGATTGCTAGGACAAAATCTGAATATAAAGGATTGTTCATCTTCTTAGCATAATGTAAACAGTGAGGAAAATCAAGTGCTCAGATAAATTTGGCATTTAAAAAACAGAGACTGTATATATGGATATAGTCAAATTTTTATTTTGCACCAAGTAAACAGGAAAATTATCCTGGCATTTCGTTGACCGGAGCCTGGGAAACAGTTCAACACATGTGATATAAAATGGAATATTTGCTCCGTGTGGCAGAAGGGATTCTGACATTTATATATTAGTCTTTATTTTATCTAATAATTTAGGGGTCTGTTGTGAGTATTAATGTGATGAAAGTTCTACAGTTCCATTTCATGGTATCAGAAGATAAAGTGCAAGTTATTCTTGGCTTCTTTGTTGAGTCTTTACCAGTTATTTTGCAATAAAGATGATTTTAATCCGTTTTCTGTTGCTATAACGGAATAGGTAAGAATAAGTAATTTACGAAGAATGAAGTTTGCTCTGAAGTTAGGAGAGTATGAGATTGAAAAGCTACATCCGCTGATGATTTCCTTGCTGGTGGGGACCCTCCTCAGAGTCCGAGAGCAGCACAGGGCATCACATAATGACATGGGACATCCTGAGTCAAGTCTACCCTCTTCTTAAAGTCCATAGTCCGACTGGACTCTCCCACCCTTCGTGGCTCCATTTCACCTTAACGACCTCCCCAAACTCCCATCTTCAGATAGTATATGTGGTATAAATTTCTGCCTTTTAATATCTATCTGTGGGGCTTAAATGTCAACTTGAGCTTGGAAGGGACGTTCAAGATGAAACACACCTAAGACTGAGCAGTAGAGAGGGGGAGCTTCATAATGACCGCATCTAATTATTGGCTTCTATGGAAAATTGAGCCTCTACCCTCTTCTCTACTTTTATTCAACTCGGTCCAAAGTAAATGACCAAGCTGTCATTTATTTCAGGATGCAGCATCTCTGAATAGGCTGGTGAAATTATGATCATCTAGTTGAACTGTATCTTCTAGAAGTTTTTATGCCCTGAGGCAATTAGAAACACATGTGTGCTAATGTCCAGTGTCAGTAATGGTTAGAGATGGGAAAAGCTGAAACATCAGTTAATGAAATTCATCAGAGACCAAGTTCAGCATATACGATATGATAGTTTCGTTTTGAGGTAAAATAAACAAATATTCTCAGAAGAGACTGAAACATAGCACATCAGGATGTGCTGTGAGGATAAAATATTTTTAAAAAACTGTTTGCATGAGAACAATGACACTAGGGCTGGAAAATGAATTAAAGCATATTTTACCAATCAGATGCAATGATTTGAGATGTTTCTTCATGGCAAAAAAAAAAAAAAAATTTAACTCCAAAACGTGTCCTCCTGAGGCCCTGCTTCCTAGCTAGATACAGGAAACACACTGTCGTTTGACACTTTGTGATTGAATCCGACTCTAAACTCTGGATAGAGTGATGAAGCTGCTACCTGAGCACCCTGAAAGGAAATAACCACAGACAGATTGGAGAAGAGACCACGGTGCAGTACGATGAAGTATGAGGCTGAGAAACGACTTTCTCATTTTTCTTCCCTCCAGGATCATCCCTCTTGGACTCCAAAGCAACCAGAACCCAGAAGTTCACACCAAGGGGAGAGAGAAAAAGTTGCAAACGAGTCTCTTTCTTACAGACCTGAGAGACAGAGTGAGAATTCCAGGCGCTGTGAAGAGTGGGAGAATCGCAGCCTTGTCTTGTTCCTTCGTACCCTGGTGCCTCACGCTGTACGCGGCTGACGCGGTTGCTCGAGGTCAGCAGCCGCAGTGGTTGAAAGGGAACCACACTGAAAGAGGAAGAGTCACTCTTCAGAAAAGCTGTACTCCAAAGAGTACAGGAAAATTCCTCTCGCTCCACCCCTCTTTCCTCAAGTTTCTTGTTCTCCGCAGATGTTGTCATGGAGATTCTCAAGCAGAATACAGCAAATGAAGCCACGGTCTCCAGACTCGAGTCAGAAGGAAAAGAGAAGGGCTGGATGGGGCCATGATAACATCAGAGAGACTGAAGAGAATAAATCAAATAAGAGATCCATCCATAGGGCCGGAGGGTTAGCTCAGTGGTTCCGGCGCCTGCCTCGCAAGCGCAAGGTCCTGAGTTCGATCCCCGGTAACCACATATAATGCTGGGCGGGGAGACTCACACCCACCAACCATCAACACTGCATACCACAGTGCCGGGCGTGGTGGCTCATGCCTGTCATCCCAGCACTCGGGAGGCAGAGACAGGAGGAAGAGATCCATCCATAGTGCAGTTTAAGAGTTCCTAGGCTTACATGAGAGCAGTATGTGGCTGTATGTAATCTTTTCTTCATGTGTATTTGTTTTGTTTTTCTTTTAGTTTTTTTGCAGTACTGGGGATTGATTTCAGGGCCTTGCACTTGCCAGGCAGGTGCAGAACCACTGAACTATATCCCCTGGCCTGGGTGTATGTAATCTTAAACAGCCTGCTGCAGGATTTTCAAAATTCACTAAAAGACAAACCACCAACCAAGCTTTGGGATGGTCCCTGGGGTTGTACACACAAAGAGCACTGCCAGTATATGTAATAGACCAATCAAGATTCAAATAAGAGAAATAATGGAATTGAAACCAGTATTTCAAAATGGAATTGAAACTAGTATTTCAAAAGTTGCAAAATTTATGAACCAGGTAAATTTTTCTGTGTTTTTTTAAAGTCAACAATTTTGTCAAGATTTAAATAACACATGATATGATAGTCAAATTAGCTGGGGTACAATTCAAAATTACTCAGCAAGTGAGACTACATGAATCTCAATATCAAAAAACATAATTAAAAAAACAACAGTGTTTTTGACCATGCTCTGAGAAGTCATGAACATTCTTGAAATAAACAGAAATATTAAAAAGTATCAACAAAGAAAGAGCTAGAAAATATAAAGAAGACCCAAAGGAACTAAAAAGGTGACCTAAATAATTCAGTGGATGGTCTTAGCAGCAGAATGAGAATTACAGGACAGTCAATAAGTTTAAAGAGAGAAATGATACAATCTGAACAGCACAGGGAAAAAAATAGATTTTAAAAATGGACAAAAATTCAGAAGCCTCTAGAAAAAGCAAAAAAATAAAAGTGTCATCAGAGTTCCAAAAGGAGAAGAGAATATATTACAGAAAACTAGCTCGAGAAAAAACGACTGGAATTTTCTTACAGTGGGCAAAAGATATAAACTTTCAGATTACCATGGAGTAAATTCCAAAAAGGGCAAGTTAAAAAATTCACATCCAGACATATTCTAATTAAAATAAAAATTCACATCCAGACGTATTCTAATAGCTGTGAATTTTTTAAATGGGAAAAAATAACTTGAGGCATCCATAGAAAAAACAATGCTTTATTTGCAAGGAAACAATGGTTAGAATGACAGTGAGGAACCAGAGAATATAGTACGTGAAAAGCAACGATATAGGTAAAGTGCTCAAGGAAGAGAAATATCCATTAAGAACAGTTTTCCCAGCAAAGCTCCTTAGCAATAAATACATCATACATTTTTTCAGATAAAAGAAAACTAAGGGGATATGTCAGTAATAGACCGGTTATAAAAAGAAATATTGAATTCTTCCTGTGGAAGGAAAATAATGTCTGAGAGAAACTTATAACAAGAAAGGACGAATAAAAGAAATGGTAAACTTACAAGCAAGTATTATAATTACTCTTTTCTGTTCTTTCAATCATTTAACCAGTTGAAAGAAAATATTGTAGTATTTCCTGAAAGCCATTAAAATATGTAGATGTATAATGCCTAAAATGTAAGGGCGAGGAAATGAGGAGAACTATGTGGCGGGAAGATTTCAGTATTTGTGTGAAGTGGTACCTGATCAACTTGCAGCAGACTGTGAAAGTTACGTGTGTAAGAGTTTGAAAATTCAAGAGCAATAACTAAAGATCTACGTGAAGAAATATAAACTAAATAGGAAAATTTAAGTGAGAGACAAAAACTTCAAATAATTCAGAAGAAAGCATAAAAGGAAGAAGAAAAGAATGAAAAAAAATATAAAAGAAAGTAAACAAGGAATCGGGCATGGTGGCACACTCCTGCAATTGTAGCCTTTTGGAAGGCTGAAGCAGGATAGTCACAATTATTAGCCCACCCTGTCCAACCTATTGACTTGGAAAGACTTGGTTCAAAAAGAAAATAGAAAAGTGCTGGGTGGAGTGCAATGTGAGAGCCCTGGGTTCCATTTCCAGTACCACCAAAAAAAAAAAAAAAAAAGAAAAAAAGAAAAGTACACTCAAATAGAAACATTATAGAATTGGTTATTAAAATGTAAGTGCTGTAATGTACTATACACAGATAAAAACAAGATTCAACTAAGAATTGTCTTTTAAAAAGCCTATTTTAAAACAATGATATGGTCAAGGATTTATCTCAGTGGTTCCAGCACCTGCCTCACAAGCACCAGGTCACAAGTTCGAACCCTGGTACCATAAATAAATAAATAAATAATTTTTAAAAAGTAGATAAATAGATACAATAATGATATGAATAGAATAAAGGCAAGGAAATGGAAAATATACTCCACAAAACAATGATATAAGATTATGTGGCTATGTAAAAATCAGAAAAAGTAAACTTGAATGCAAGGGCAGTTGTCAGGTAGGAGGAAGGTCGTTGTGTAACCAACTAAACACAATAACCTAAATGTTCACATACCTAACAAACAAAGCTTCAGAACAGAAGGTATCAGGAACAATCCTGTCTGGGAGAAATAATTGGGAGGTCAAAACGGACCAGGCCTTCCAGCAGACAAGACGCTGCGAACAATCCCATGTGGAAAAAATAATTGGAAGATCGAAACTGACCAGGCCTTCCTGTCTGCCTGTGGACTTAGAACTTAACTCACCTCCACCTCTTATAACAAGAAGGACTCTGTTGGTCCCACCTGCTGTGATGCTTCAGGGTGGAGCTATGCCACTGGGTGTCCACTCTGCCCTCTCAGTCTTTGCTACATTGTGTTACTCTGGAGGTGCTGAATAAAAGGTGTGGCAGGCTGGGGCCTGGGGTCTTTTGCTACCCAGAGTAACATGGATCAGGCCCAAGCTCAGCTTCTCTAAGCCTTACTTCTACCTCATTATTATTTCGCTGTGTGCCATTGACTCACAGGAGAATAGAACCTAACACAAAGGTTCTAGTTACGTTCCCTTCCCATTTCCCACAAGGGAGTAATGTGATAAAAATGAAAGAAGAAATTATAGTTGGAGACTTCACAACCTCCCTCAGTAAAATCAAGAGGAAAATGGCAACAAAAGAACAGCACAGCCACTTGGATCTGACTGAGGCTAATGTACTGTTCTATCCAACAAAAGCCCAATGCACATTCTTTTTGAGTGTGCATGAACATTCGCCAAGATAGACCATATTTTGGTTAAAACAGACTCAACAAACTCAACTTAAAATAATAAAATTGTGCGCCGGGGATTTAGCTCAGTGGTTCCAGGCACTGGGTCCCAAATTCGATCCTGGTAACCACATACCACAGTGCCAGGTGTGGTGGTGGCTCACGTCTGTAATCTCAGCACTCAGGAGGCAGAGGCAGGAAGATTGCTGTGAGTTTGAGGCTTGCCTGGGCTACATAGTTAACTCAGGGCCAGCCTGAATGACAAAGCAAGAACGGGTCTTAAATAATAATAATAGTAATAATAATAACAATACAATAAAATCGTACAAAGTGTGTTTTCTAACCATGACATAAAAATCAATGAAAAGGAGACATAAGAAAAATCTCCCAATCTAAAATTAAACAATGCAATGTAATCAATAAGTCAAAGAGGAAATCTGAAAGGAAACTGGAAAAATAAAACAAAAGGGAAAATATTTCATAATTTGTGAGATGCAGATACTACAGTGCCCAGTGGGAGATTTAAAGTATCAACTGATACTAAAGCAGAGGTGTCCAAGATCTAGTTTCTATTTGAAGAGCTGTCTCCCAAACAGTAGAGACATGAAGGAACCAAAGCGTGTGTCAAGGCTCTGTCAGACCTCAGGGAACCAGAATAAGCTTACGGAACCCAAGTTACTACGGATCTACACAAGGGACACAAAACCAAGCAAGACATTGATTGACAAAAATGCAAAGCAGTTTACCAGCCAAGAAAGGCCTTGTTTCTTGGGGATCTGGTCCTTATTCACTATCACTTGGGGAATAACGAGTGTATAATTTTAGATTCAGCATGTATGGGCTCAAATCCAGGGTCTGTCTCTTACTGGTGAGATGGTCAGAGGAAGTGGACTTGATTACTTTTTATTTCCCTTTATTGAATTTATGTTTTAGATGGATCACATTCAACTTTGAGAATTTGTACTGCATGTGGTATATATTGATTCTCACTTTCCCCCATTTTTGTACCCTCCCTATAATCTCTCCCTATATTCATAAGCTTTGTTTCCATGTTTTTGTTTTTATTATCAAATTTTTTCTTTCCCTTCCTTACTTTCCCCTACCCCACCCCCTTTCCCTTTTCCCTTTGAATGTTTTGGACTTGACTACTTGATCACCAGTCGCTTCGAAAGGTCACAGAAATGGTGGTGGGAATAAGAGCGGACAAGGGCATCCGAGACACAGCCCTGGTGGCTCACACGCTGTTGACTCTGCTCCCACTTTTCCACTTGTGGTTGCCTCTCTTTTCACTTCTCTTTTTTCTTGTTTTGGGGTCCTGTTGGGTTCTGTTGATCAGCAGCTCCAACGGGATGGGAACACAGTGCTCCACGCCGAACATTCATCAGCCCAAGATCCCCTGTGGGGTAAGCAGTTGGACCTCAACCTTACTAGTGGTGGTCAGAGGTTCAGTACAGGAGAGTGAGATCAGATCAACCATCACCCTCAGTCATCCTTCCTTCATGGTGTTATTCTAGGGAGAGACCAGACAGAAAGGCCTCTCCTCTTTGCCCTTTATTAAGTGCTGGTCCTTCTGCATTTCTAGGAGACCACTTCCTGTCATAGAGCTCCTACCTGAAATCAAAACTGACTTCAGCTTCCATCCATTATTAGGACTTGATAGGAGTTCAAAGAGGCAGTGAAATTAAAAGTAGGTAGAAAAAGAAGCAAAGGGCACTACAATCACCAATGGGAACATCCAATATTATCGAACAAAGAGTAGGGTGATCTCATGCTTTATTTTAGACCGTCAGGAAGTGCTCAATGGAACCTGCAGAGGAGTACTGAAAACCATTTCCCTCATTCTATCCAGTCCTTGATGCTTTGGCAATGCAGTCACTAGAACCTGTTCCCTATCTTCATCTTTGACTGGCCTGTTAACCATCTCAGTGCACCATGGGCAACAGTCCAGCAGGTAGCTCCCTCTGGGGAAATACCTTTTTAGCACCCCCACCCCCACAGAATCCATTCTGGTGTCCCCATCTCAACGTGGTCAGAAAGGATCTCCTGCTGCCCTGTGTCTCTGGTATTGTCTCTAAAGTCCACATCCCCTGGGAAAGGCAGAACAGCTGGCTGCTCTTCTCCATGTAATTATACCTCAGGAAATCAAGCCCTTGTGCCTGGTATTTCTAACACATAATGAGATGGCCGGGCCTGCCAAGATTCTTACTGAGGCTGTCTTTGCCTTCCATAGTCTGAAATGACAAGGCTGATGAGTTGTTTTCCATGTGTGTCAGAAGGGCTGAAATAAGAGACTCGTCATCTTGCAAATGTCTGGGTGGATATTGTCCACAGCCTGGCTGCAGAATCTGTTGGTACTTGGAGCTCTGCCTCCTGCCCTTGCAAGGTTACCTAATTCTCTTGCTGAAGCACTCTCCTCTCGTTCTTGGCCCCGTGCCTCCGCGTCTCCCCACCCCCCCCCCCAGCTGCTGAGTTTCTGAAGTCTGTTTCTCCTTGGGTTTCGGAGCGTGGCTCAGTCATGCCACATCACATGCCATTAGCCTGCCTGGCTCCAGGTCTCTCTCCAACAAATGCTTTCAAATCGTGGGATCGCTCAGTTTCCGATCTCTTCCAAGGGAAGGGCTGTGGTTGGATCGTGGTGGCTGCCAGCACATTGCTGAAATTTAGCCACCAACCTTACCTTAATCACTCTGTTCTTTTCAATTGGTAGCCACACACTTTGTATATTTTAATTTTATTATTGTAAAATACAGATGAACAAATACTGCTCCAAAACGATGGAATCAAAATCACCAGAGGAGAGCTCCACATGCGGATTACGAAGAAAAGGCCGTTGCCTAAGAATCTGGAGGGGCCGATGGCTTACCCAATAGTGCTTCTCAAAGCTCATTTCAGCATTACCTGGAGAAGGCTTCAGAAAATATGAAGAGCTTGATTTCTCTCAGATATTTGATTTAATACGTCTGGAGAGGGGGGTCCAGGGAGTGACTTTCTAACACTTCCAGCTGGTGTTGGTTGTATTGTTCTACAACTGAAGTTTGAGCATGATTCATGGAAAGAATCTTTGTACTTTCTGGTAAGAGAGTTACTGAAACAATTTGTACAAGGTCAAGGAGAATGTAGGTGTCATGGAAATGCTACATTCCCAGAGAGTTCACAGATGTAATCTGGTGATTAACAGAACCAAAGATGGCAGATGATTGTTAACAGGTACAGAGTGAGCCAGCGGACACCAGGCAGACATGACATATGCATGAGAAAACTTATTATTATCTGTTGGTTGTTGACCCGCCCACTATCTCTTTTTCTGTCTTCTGTTAGAAGAATCCCCTTATCAAAGAACCTACAGTATCAGTGGGAATATAATCTACTATAACTACAGTACTATGGAAATCAGTATGGAGATTCTTTGAAACACTAAGACTAGACATTCTATTTGATTCAGCCAAACTTCTCCTGGGTATCTTCCTGAAGGAGCAAAAGTCATCATATTGTAATTATACACACATAGTCATGTTCACAGCAGCACAACTTAAAATAGCTAAATCACAGAAGGGGCCTATATGCCTATCAACAAATGAGTGATTCCAAAACATGGTATATATAGACAGTGGAATCTTATTGCCCCACAAAGAGTAAAATTTAGTCATTTGTAAGAAAATGGATCTTAAGACCATCATACTAAGTGAAATAAGTCAGGCACAGGGAGTAAAAGTTGCATGGTTCCTTTAGTATGAGACACCTCAAATATAACTGATCTTAAAAGCAAAGCAAAAGAGAGATGATGAGAGAAAGAGGTAGACTCTGTGGAGATGGAAAGGGGATCTGGAAAGGGGGGAAAGCGGAGTGAGGGTTATATGTGTGTGTCAGTGCAGTCTCTAGATGTCACAGTCACATACTAATAAAAATAAAAGAACCTTCTCCGCATGGTTTGAAAATAGCTTCCTTTTTTCATTCCTTCATGAGCTGAAGGCATAAGCTAGACTTCCCCTGTTCCCATTTGGCAGCCATTTGTCCCCTGGGTTTTGAGCAAGGGTGGACACAGCACTCAAGTTTGCTAATAAGCCCATCACTGGGTCTTGCTGGGACTCAGAAAAGAGATGTTCTTTCTTGTTGAAAGTGCATATCTGTCATGTGGGAGAGAAACAAAACCAAACTTGAAAAACCCAAACTCAACAAAACTCCCAAACCCAAACCAAACCAAAACAGAAAAGGTAGAGCCAGAGCTGGAAGAAGAGAGAAGCGACCTGCAATGATAAAAGAAGTCTCTCTTCATACATCTGTTAGCCACAAACATAGTGCACAGGGACCCCCCCCCCAGCTTTATGGCCACCACATTCTGTTTGTATAGTCTTTATTATCTTCAGCCCTAAGAGTTCTGCCTAATATAATGAGTACTCTCAGGTTCCTGGCACTCGAAGTGAATTCCTGCCTTGCAGTAGAGATTTTGAAGCATACAAGGACAAAATGTACTTTGTGTAACATGATACCTACAAGGGTCCTGTTGTTAATACATCTGAATACTACTCTAAATTATAACCTCCTCATACAACTGTACTTTGCATATTAGCATGTTTAAGAACCTGAATTTAGAAGAACACCCATCTTCCACTGGATTCCTAGAAACTTGCAGGGAAAAATATATGGTTCCAGGCCCATTGTTTCTTTTCTTTTCTTTTTTTAAATCAAAGAACAAATGTGTAGATTGAGGATAGGAGGAAAAGCTAACACATTTTCTCTTCCTCACATTCCTGCTAGTCTAAGATTAATTTTCTGATTTCCATCTACTTTGATTCCTTCAGCTACTTTTAATTTATTTACTTACTTTTGTTTGTTTTTATTTATTTATTTTTTTGAGATAGGCTTTCACTATGTATAGTTCAGGCTGGTCTTGAACTCACCATATAGCTTAACTTGGCCTTGAACTCACAGCATTCTTCCTGTCAGCCTCCACACCCTGCTTCCTTCAGCTACTTTTAAATGTAAAAGTAATTCTGATAAAATATTAATTTCTTCCAGTCCAATGTGATGTTGTAGGCAACTTAGAAAGTTGGCTGAGACTTCATGATGTGTGATTGTCTCCAAATACTGTCCCGCTCTGCCAGGGGTCCCCTCTGGAGCTCTTCTGAGGTTCTCTTTGCACTTATACTACACTCTTCACCAAGCCCCAGAAGGGGTGCTTCAATTCAACCATTCTACCCAACCAAGTTTCATTAAACAGACACTCATGTTCCTCCCACCACCCACCATCGTGGCCTCTCCCACCGTTGACATCAAAATATCACCAAAGTCAAATTTGCTCAAACTGCATGATAATTTCTTTTAACCTGGCATTATATGGAGAGATGCTTTTTTTTTCTTTCATTTGTGTGTTAATTTCCTCTTAAAGAGATAACATCGAAGCATTAAATATAACTGACTCTTAAAGAGACTTCAGTGAAGTATTTTAGAACAATTTTGGTCCCAATTTCATGTGGATGCAGAGATTAAACCCATGAAGTTAGGACTGGAAAACAAATTCAAGTAAAGACCTGGCGCCAACAAGGGTGAAGACCACTGCTCTACACAACTCAAGTGGCCAGTAGAGCTAGATCTTTATAAATACAGTTATCGTTTACCTGCTTCTATGTGACTGGTTGGAAAAACATTTTCTGCATGGGGAAGATGACAAATATTTAGGCTTTACATGCCATATACTCAACTCTGTTTTTAGACCCTCAGAACATCCATAGATACTGTATATAGACCAATGATGTCTGTGTTCCAATAAAACTTTATCTACAAAAGCAAGTGGCAGGCCAGACTTGGTTTGCCAGCCTTTGTTTGCCAGCCTTTGCTCCTTGCAATAAAATATTTCAACATCCTCCTTTAAAGTGTAAATGAAACACTTGAAATTCATTTTGCTGATCACGTATGGAGAAAAACCATTTGTCTGATATTTTCTTTTGCTGTTGGTCTGGTCTTCAATTCAAATTGTTCAGTGCTTTATAATTAAGAGCTGTTGAAACATGCCTTTCAGGTCTCACATTGCAGTTAGCTTGGAAATTTGACATACGAACAGTCTGGGAAATGTTTATTTAACTCAGTCATATTGCCAGAGCTAAGCAGGTATTTCTCAACGTGTCCTCCAAACACTCAAGTTAGATACAGCATTAGTTCTACTTTGCTCAAAGGAAAACACAGCAGAAGTACCTGTTTCTTTCAGTGCTTCTGAAGTGCCAATCCATCTTGAGAATTGTTTTAAGGCTAAGTTTATTTGTACATGCTTCCCACTAAGCTAAGACCACACTGTAAAAACTTCTCCCAAACCTTCTTGCCTGATATTTTATCTCCTTTCCTTTCCCACTCCTAATTCACCCTTTAATAATCATCTCTTAAATGAGCACTTAATTCTGTGTGGGTAAGCCAGGCTTTGTTGTTTATACCTGTAGTCCTGCCATCTTGGAAGACTGAGGCCAAAGGCTTGAAGATCAGGCTCAGCCTGGACAACTTAGCAAGTCAATGGGACCCTGCCTCAAATAAAAATAAAAATAAAAATAAAATTTTGGGGGCCAGAGGGTTAGCTCAGTGGTTCCCGCGCCTGCCTTGCAAGCACAAGGTCCCGAGTTTGATTCCAGGTAACCACACACAATGCTGGGCGTGGAGACTCATGCCCACCAGCAATCAATACCACATACCACAGTGCTGGGCGTGGTGGCTCACACCTGTAATCCCAGCAATCGGGAGCCAGAGACAGGAGGATTGCTGAGTTCGAGGTTTGCCTGGGCTACATAGTGAGCTCAGGGCCAGCCTGAACTACAAAGTGAGACCCTGTCTCAAAGAATAGATAGATAGATGATAGATAGATAGATAGATAGATAGATAGATAGATAGATAGATAGATAGATAGATAGATAGATAAAATTTGGGGTGGGGACGGAGCTCAATGCAAAAGTCCTGGGTTCAATTATAAGTATGGCAAAAACCAAACCAAAACAAAAACTTACAAATGTACATTGAGTTTACCTCCACTAAGAAAAAGATGTAAGGAAGTAAATGCAGTATGCTGGAGTTTCATATAAAAGAAACTCAAAAACAGAGAAGTGTTTCACTTTCAACTTGAAGAACGAGTTAGACATCCTTACTACACTGAGTCAGCATGTATGAACATCCCATGTATGTTCAACGTTGTCCCTGTGTTGTCAATAGGGTAACTCGTGTGGACATGAGGGGGTTGTACAGCTTAGTGACCCACTCCAAAGCTTGTGAATTAGAGTAATGAACATCACTTTCATTATTTGACATATAATCACAAGGCATAAAATGGATTAATATGCAAGCATATCCCCCTGGTTAACCCGCTGGTAAAACAGCAAAGAGATTTAACATTGAAATGTACCAACAAAAAATTACATATCTAAACTTAGAAAGAAATGAGGCAAAACAGTGTAAGTTTTATAAAACCTAAACTTTTGCCAACTATCTATTTAAAGCAAAGAAGAGATAAAGAAGAACACCTCTAAGAGTTCAAATCACAATTCTGCAGAATACTTTCAGCTAATGCACACTCTTCTCCATGCAGCTGGCCAGTCTGGCTTTGCTTGCCTGGTAACTGGGCTCCCCACAGCAGGGAGCAAGCCCCAGGATTCCAGGACTTTCAGTCCTGTCTTTGTGACCACTGCCCTTGCTGCTGAGGCCCAAGCAAGTGACAGTTCGAGTAGAGAAGTGGACCCCACCTCGGTGAGAGAGGCTGCAAGTCTCCCTGCAGAGTGGCACGCGTACCACAGAGTACAAGCACAGCGGGGTCTAGGGTTGCAACACCTACCCCAGCTGTATACACTCTCTATCTAAGGAGGCACTTAGAAGCAGGTCCCAGGACGCCGTTACCCCCTTTCTGCACAAGCGACTGTCACAGTGCCACTAAAGAAAGAAAATCAAGGAAGAGCTCACACTCACCTGTGGAGAAAAACTTTTAAAAATCATGAAGCGGGAATAGGAAAAATTGCTATAAAAAGTTCCTGGGAGAAGAGAGTCTCACTAAGACACGAATGGTTCCTAAGAGTAATGTTACTTATTTGACATTGGAATAGAAAGGGACTGAGGATTTGAAGAGACTGTGAGAGCCAAAAGGAAGAAACTATGAACAAAGAAGAACAAAGAGATACTTGGATACGATGAGGATGGAGAGGAAGATCGAGAGGAGGAGAGGAAAAGACCTGGAGAGACAGAAACACTAGAGAGAGCTCACAAGCACCGCTCCGCCTTTGATTCCCAAACTTACTTTCCTTTATCATATCTGACTTGAAATCAAACTCCAGAAACAAATTCCCTCTAGACCACAAGATAATAGATAGGTCTTTCAGGTCTTTTCTGCAAGCTGTTGAATGAATCTCCTCCCCTCCGTTTTCTATTTCCTCTTAAAAAGAATTAGAAAAAGGTGCAGCGGGTGCACAGGCCCACAGTGCAGTGGAGAAGACACATGAGAAGCCGGCTGTGGTGTCCTTAGGTCTTGATGACGCAACCCGGAGCTCTCATGAATTACACGGGGTTGGAATTATGGCTTTCGACCACACATAGCCGTCCCACTGATAAAACAGTGAATGAAAAGTTCCAGGAAGCTGCTCTCCCCCTCCTACACGGGCTGCACAACGAATCTGCACGTCACAGCTGAGCCCATTACTTGGAGCCTGTCTTGTCTTTCTTGTAGATGTGAATGATGATGAGGCAAAAAGTGACCCTTCTCCCTTGTCCTAGTGAGATCAATGCACAGTGCAGCCCAGAGTCTAGGCAGGGACTTCCTACTGCAGAGATAGTACAATAATTGAGCGAGCACAAGGATGGCTCCTCAGCACATTTTTCGCAGACATGTTGCATCTGCAGTCAAGAAAGGAATGAGAAGCATCTTAGATAAGAGCCTAAGCAGAGGTTACATCGTAGGGATGGAGAGGTTGGGCCAAGAAGCACTGAACCCTTAAGGGGCAGACTTCAAGGGCTGTTTCCGGCCCGATCATCACTCTGAACTTTTTGCTCGAGCTAGGTCTGCCATGTATTTTTCCAGGGCTCCTTGGTCCCAGTTCGTGTAAGCATGAAACCACACAACAGAAAAAGAAGAAATGGCTGTTTTCAGGGTTCGGAGGGAGGAGGAGAGGTGCTGTGGGGGTGGGTCCCTTCGGCAGTGTGTCTATCTGGGAAGAAGCAACCATCTCCAGCTTTTGCACACAGGGATTTAATTCAGGGACTGGGTCACACAGTCCACAGGAAACAAGCCAGCAACGGAAGAGGATGATAAAAGATTCACAGCGGCACAGGAGGGCTTGCATCCTAGGGCCGGAGACCCCAAAGGAAGAGAGAGTGGTTGTAGAGGCCCGGCCAGCCTGGGGAACCAGACTCATGGAAGGTGGAGCCACACAAGCTCGGGAGAGTGCTGCAGGGAGGGACACTGGTGCTGCTCTTTTTTGTTTTGTTTTGTTTATTAGTACCAGGAACCAAACTCAGGGCCTTGTGGTGCTTGCCAGGCAGGCGCTGGACCACCGAGCTATGTCCCGTCCCTGACTTTTTGTTTTGTGATCACCCCACAGGGCAGTTTTCCTGAGCTCATGATCAGCTTGATCTTTCACATTCTCCTTGAACAGCAGGGCTCTTCTTAAAAGTTGGTGACATAAACATTTACCTCTTTCCCAACATTCTCTCATGAGATTTGGACTTTACCTCTATCCCAAGATTCGCTTCTGAGATTTGGACTTATATTTTCACTCTGAGTACATATATATATATGTGCATATATGCATATATGCATATATTAGAGCATATATATGTGCTATAAATGGTACATATATATTTACATATTTATATTTATGTGCATAAATATATGTTATGACATATTATAATTCAGATTTCCCCCAGAAGACATCAATATTTTTTGGCTTTTTGAGACTTACTATATATTTGAATCTTACTATGTATTTCAGGCTGGCTTGAACTTATTATATGGCTCAGCAGGGCCTCAAACTTGTGGTGATTCTTCTGTCTCAGCCTCCGGAGTGCTGAAATTAGCGGCATGTGCCACCACACCCAGATGAACTCATCCGTTTTAGCACAGCTACAACCCAACAGATTTTCTCTTCCTTCCATCTGCTGCTTTCTTCCCAGGGTCACTCCAACAGGCTCCTGGGTGTCAGTACCGGTATTTGCTTCGCTCCTACTACTTGGATTCTCCTCCTCTTCCTCCTATGCAACTAAGACACAGGTTTAATGCTAATGGGTAGAAGGTCCTCCTCCTCCTCCTGCTCCTTCTTTTCACAGCACGTTTTGCATGTTCCAACATCTCTCCATCTCCCGACAACTACCTGGGTCCAGGCCACAGCCATTCCCTGCCTCACTTGTCCCTGTACTTTCCTGATTGATGTTCTTCCATCCAATCTTGCTCCTCAGCCCTTCTCAACGTGAAACTTCAACCAGCACAATCTTTCTAAAATGCAAGGCCTTTTAGCACCTTTAGTGCTGCTCTCTCTGCCCGGAGTCAGAAAGCTCTCCACAGAGCGACTAATGCTGTCACAGCGTGGCCTCACTCGGCTCCTCATCGGGGCCCTCACCCTCTTTTCACTCCTCACTCCTGACTCTATTTTCTCTTCCTCCCCCTTTTGCCCCTCTTTCTCTTTCTTTCTTTCTTTCTTTCTTTCTTTCTTTCTTTCTTTCTTTCTTTCTTTCTTTCTTTCTTTCTTTCTTTCTTTCTTTCTTTCTTTCTTTCTCTCCTCCTCCTCCTCCTTCCTCCCCCATCTCAGGTCATGTATAAGCAATGACAGGTTTTGAATGGCTAATTTTTCTCACTTAAAATCTTTATCCATAACCTTCCTCCTTAGACTCTCCTCCTCACCGTTTACCTCGGCCAGACATGATGCATCTCATCAGGCAGAATCCTGCCTGTCGTGCCCTGACACCTGTGCCCGTGCTCCTCGGATGTGTCCCGCGGTCTGTCCCTCTGTGTTATAGACCTACTCTGCTCCTTTGGACCTTGCAATGTACTGCACTTTAACCTCCCGCTCTTCTGCCAGTTCCTGCAAACAGTTTTGTTACTATGTTGCCCTATTTTTTCCCACTGCATCTCCAAGACAAAACAGAGCCCAACAGCAGGAAGATCTACCTATGGAATGGATCAATAAGCTTTAAATCTGTTAAAGATTTGCCTGGAGTTAACAATATGTACATTCTTGAAGAGCATTATCAATCATTTAAAATAACTAAAGCTTTGAAGAGCATTTTACTCTGCAGTTGGAATCCTGAGAACTGAATCTTGGGTCTGCTAAAAGAAACTGTCCAATTATGTTTAATATATGAAAAGTATAATTCTTTTCAGAAAGAAAATTGGATAGGTGAGAAAATGACTCAAAATTATGCCAGTGTCTTTTTTTTGAGACAGGGTCTCGCTTTGTAGTTCAGGCTGGCTCTGAGCTCACTAGGTAACCCAGGCAAGCCTGGAACTCAGCAATCCTCCTGTCTCTGCCTCCTGAGTGCTGGGATTACCGGCGTGAGCCACCATACCTGGCAATATACCAGTGTCTTTTCATCAAAGGAACTACTCAGAGAATTTTAACATTTGGTCAGTTCAAGTCTCTGAGAATCTAGTAACCAATTTTTAGATATTTTAAAGAAGAGAATAGAGTTGTCTTTATGCAACTAAGACACAGGTTTAATGCTAATGGGTAGAAGGTCTAAAGCAATTATCCCTCTAAGAAGGAAGCTTAGTCCAGAGGCACCGGATGACCAGCACTCCTCTTCACTCCACTTACCCTGGTATAGCTTCTTTCAGCAGGCAGAGGGAGGAGAACACATCAGGTGCTATTAAGGTTCTAGTCCAGGGGTAAGATTCTGGTTCTGATAATATATACATTTAGATTTTATTCACATATGATTTTAAAGGTAGAAAAGACAAGAGTTCAACACAGACTATCACAGAAGAAACTATGCAGAAAGCTATCTATGAGGCTTTGAGTAGGCAAGTTTGGTTGACAAGCTGGATTTTTATAATTATTTTAAGAAAAAAGTGGTTTTTATTTAAGACTAAGGTGTTTTCCATTTAGAATATTTTAAAATAATTGACTCCTAGTGACAAAACTCCAGCATATTAAATAAAGATTAACCTATGAATTTCTCCAAGACTACGGTTCTGCTTAGAGCTGTTGAGTATTCAGCAGATAGTAGCTGTGTGTTCCTTGGTTTAGTTTTTTTCAACCATAAGGTTGCAAATTTGATGACTCATTTATCCCTTTTCTACTCAGGTCTCATACCTGTCTTGTTTTTCATGACTTTTATCCCTGGGTTCTGCCCCCCAAGATGCTTCCTTACTTCTCACTGAGGCCCCATCTCTTGAAATTCTACAGTCTCTATGTCACCAGTCAGGAACTAGGCTTCCCACACATAATCCTCCGGGGGAACCAATTCCAACAGGCATGCGCTTCAAAGCAGATTTCTCCCTTTCCCCAACCTGGAAGAACAATTCCTGATGTTGTTTTGTTTTGTGTCATAATTTACAACCCTGACCTTGTGGAAAATGACAAAGCTACCATGAAGTTCTGCATTATCATGAGAAGAAAAGCCACACAGCTGAGTGACTATAGACTGAAACTATGAACCAAAATAACCCTTTCTTGCTTTTCAGTTGATTTTCCTTAGGTGTTTTGTCACAGTGGTGGAAAGCTAAATAATGCAATCTAGGATTTCAGTTTGTGGCTTCTGCTATGACTCCTTCAGTGGATGCAAGTATCTAATCATGAGAAAGAAGAGGCAGAAAAGACTGGAACAGTTCACCAAATATTTATTATTAAATAAATTCTTTTTTTTTTTTTTGAGACAGCGCCTCGCTTTGTAGTTCAGGCTGGCTCAAACTCAGCAATCCTCCTGTGTCTGCCTCCCAAGTGCTGGGATGACAGGCGTGAGCCACCACACCCGGCACTGTGGTATGTGGTATTGATTGTTGGTGGGCGTGAGTCTCCACGCCCTACATTCTATGTGGTTACTGGGGATCAAACTCAGGACCTTGCACTTGCGAGGCAGGCGCCGGAACCACTGAGCTAACCCTCCGGCCCCATTATTATTAAATAAATTCTATAACTGGTATAGCCTCTTCTGATGGCCCCAATACTTCAGATCTTGCTTATTCAGTTCTCTCTTATCTATATTACCTGTTTTATTCACTGTTCCTCACAGTTCTGCTAAATGAATTATCACGTAATTTCTAGAAAATCAACTCATTAGGCTTTAATGTTCACTATCATTTAATATATTATCTTCTTTCACAAAATATTTGCATTTGGAGATGTATCATTAATGTCTTAATCAGGATCCTGAGCAATATGTTAATTTTAGTTCCTGTCACAAATCTTTGGGAAATGTTAAATCTTAAAAGAAACCACCTATGCTGAACGTAGTTCCTATTTATTTTACCAGTCTTTAGGCAATTTTTGAAATTTGAAAGTTGAGAAAAAGGTTCCAAATGCTTAAATTCTAGAAACAGTTTTGAGAGAAGGGTGAGGCAGGGATCTGCTGTGGATCCAGGGTCCAGACTTCATTTCTACTTTAGCTTTGTAAACTTTAACACATTCTCAACTCTCTCCACTTCTTTCTCTCAACAGGCTCTTGGCATGAGAAACACCACTAGAATTTGCCATGAGCTGCTCACCACAGGTTGAAAATGTCCCACTGAGTAAAGTTATCTGTCAGAAATATTTATTTACTGAGAACTGCCTGCATTTCTCAGTTACTCACTACGATGGACTAGAAAAGCCATGCTTCTGTGGATGACAGCACAAGTCACATACAGGATGGCTGAGGACAAATCTTAGCAGGGATGAGGTGCTTGAGATTTGGCCGAGATCTGTAACTGGCAAGCTCTCCCTTTCTCGTAACTGGCTGATTCATCTTTTGTTCACAGAATCTTGAGCCTCTGTTTATGCTTTAGAGGCAACAGAATTGTACTTAGTGTTTTAGCATAGAGGAAAATCACAGAAGATAACCTGTATGTGGCATTCAACCTTTGAAGAGTGGGTGTGCTGTTTAACCTCAGAAGTCAAACTCTGGAGCATATCATTTTATAAAGGGCAGCAGAATCTACTTAACAACAGTCTAGAAAATAGCAAGTTATTTGTTCTCCAGAGATGACCATTTTTTCCTAAACAAATAGAGATAATTACCTATTTAACATATAACTTGGAGTAAATCGCTTATTGCTTGAAAATATTCATTGCAAAAGCCTGGCATTTTTAAATTAAAATGCACTATAATTTTGGTCACGATTGGTTATTTTTTTAAAAATCTAATCACTCTCATTCATTTTTATATCAACAATTTGATTGATAATATGTATTTTTAAAAATATCTTCTTTCCCAACTTCCTACTAAATTACCTGTTAAAGGCCCAGAAAAATATAAACGCAACAACAGAGAAAACTAGAACATATAAACAGCCATTGCCAGAATCTAGGGGAAAATTCTACTAATTACAGGGGTTAAATAACTAGTTTGAAATAAGGAGAATTTGATTAGGCACCCAGCCAAGTTTTAAGTGTCAAACATTGAGTTCTATAACTCTGTAAGAAAAGGAAAAGTTCCTACCAAAATGAACACAGGATCTCAAGAAATGTAGAAACAGCTCAAGTCAGAAAATTTTAAGGAAAAATAAAGTCTATACAGTACCAAAACCAGGTTTTGAATAACAAAAACATTCATCAGATATTTGGTAAAGTATTTAAAGAAGAACATGTTGTCCAATCAGTACTGAAAGCATACTATAAACAGAAAACAAGTGAAGATTTCATTTTGGTTCCTGTTTGCTTGAGGAAATTCAATGAAACTGATCAGAAAGATTGAAAGTACTGAGAGATAGCCACTATTCATTTTGTTGACAATATCACTATTGCAGCTTAAAAATACAAAAGAATGCCTAGAATCAGAAAGAAAAATATTTCTTATACTAAATGATTGGTAGGAAGAATCTAATAGTATTGTGTTAATATATTTACTATATTAGAATATTCATAATTTTGGTGTACTAATTATTATAAAATGTAGCACTAAAGAGTTCTAGGCTTCTCATCTCCTAAATTTTTATCTTAAAATTGTCCTTTATGGTGGCCCAGGACAAAACTTCTCCTGAACCCTTATTAAATACATACTAAAAGAAATTCCACGAGAATTTTACAAACAAACCAACAGGCAATGAGACTATGAGAAGGAAAATGAACAAAATATTTTAAAAGTAGGCTTCAAAAATATCAAAGAGCCATCAAACTAGGGAGAATTTTGAGGTCAAGATCTGAACGAAGAGAAAAGCAAGTAACTGTCAATTTCAAAACCAGTAGGACATTGAACTAAACATAAATACTCTAGCAAAACCCCCAAGAAAATAACATCATGATATGGTGCCTTCATGATCCTGGCAAATATTTCTTATACAGAAACCAAATTGATGGTAAAAATAAAAACAATTAAATAAATTCCACAGAGATTAAAACTTTTGCTCATCTAAGGATACCATGAAAATATAAAAATGCAACCTACAGAATGAATAAAATATTCATGTATATACACATATGAATATATAGTTACGTATATTTGTGTGTGCTATGAAAGGATTTCTACCTACAATGCAACAAGAACTAAAGACTGGCAACAATTAAGCACAGAAAAATGGACTAAAACTAGAATACACATTGCTACACATGGAAGAATGTTTATTAGCCATTGGAGAAATGCAAATTAAAACCACAGTGAAACACAATTTAAAATCCTCCGGAATGTCTAATATTAAACAAATGACAACAATGAGTATCAGTGACGATGTGGACCAACTGGAAACCTCAAAAATTACTTCGGAAAATTGAAAGCTTTTTATTTTTCACTAGTACACGTTTGCAATGCATAATGAATACATTCATCATGAGGAGTTGTTGAAAGTTTGTTCTGTACATTTCTAAATTTTGGGTTTTTTGCAGTTTAAAAAACTATATCAAATCAATGTTTCGTCAGTTTTCCTTCTAGACAATTAAGCTTGAAAGTGGTTCCCAGCCTTTTTGGTACCAGGCACTGGTTTCGTGCCAGGGAGTCGTCTCCCAGAGCCGGGATGAGGAGTAAGGGAGGACGGTGCTCACAGGAGCGCCCAGATCCCTCCTCTGAGCGGTTCCCAGCGTGATTCGGCAGCTGTGTGAATCCAGCGCCCCTGCTGAGCTCAGTGGAGGAGGAACTCAGGTGGCGATGGAAGGAGCGAGAGTGTCTGGACCTCCGGATGAGTGTGGCTTCTCACACACCACTCGCCTGCCGCCGGGCGGCTCGGCTTCTTACAGGACCTGTATGGTCTACGGCCCAGGTACTGGGGACACCCGTACAAGAGAAGGGCGGCGCTAGCCACAGAATGCAGTGGATAATCAGGGTGTGCGGTAAACATGAACACAGTAAAACACTGCTTACCGGCAGTAAGAAAATCTGCCTTTCTGCACAAAATCCTGGCTTAATCTCACAGAGAGAAAACACTGAACAACTGAGAATGAAAAGGCACTAAGCAAACACAAGATACATATGTACAGAGTAAAACTGCCTTCCGTACTGTTCTCCCGTGGGAGACTAAGCTGCGGGCTTCCCATCTCTTCCTCCCATCAGTCTGGGTGAAGCTGCTGCTGGTGGGTGTTATTTTCTGCACGCTTCCAGCAGGCCCTATAAGGGAGAAGAGACATATTCTTGTGGTCCCATGAAAAGTCTTCTGGCACAGAGGGCAGATACCAGCAGTTAGAAGGAATTTGTAGTCGCATGGAATAATGTCCAAGGGGAACATGGGGACATAGATAGCATCTGCTAAAATAATTCTTAAAATAATCAAATGGGGAAGTTGGGCTTGGGTTTGTGACATATGAACATTAGATTTCCCTGCTTCCTAGAAAATTGCAAAAGGTGGACAAAAGAAGAAAAATAAAAGAAAAAGGAAAGAGGGAGGGAAGAAAGGAAGGTAGAAGGGGGAAAGAGAAGAAAGAAAGGTTTTAAGACGTGCTTTATGGGATTGGCTAAGAGCCAAGGCAACCAGAATTTGAAGAGCTCAGATTTTTGGGAAGACAGGCACAGTAAAGGAAGCCCACCTTTGAAATAATTTGATCCTCTTGAATTGCCCATGATAATATGGGCTGGAGTCCAAACAGAAAACAGTGGTTTCAAGCAGTTCTTTCCAATAGAAATGATGTGAATCATTTGGTATAAATGTAAATGGTCTTGTGACAACTTTAAAACAGATAAAAATAAAAAAACGGCAGGCAAAAGTGGTTTTATTTTTTATTTTCAGTTTCTTTTGATTTTGGCAATATTGGGGATTAAGTATGACACTGTTGGCACTGAGCAATGACCCCAGCCCTTTTTTTTTTTTTTTTTTTTGAGACAAGGTCTCGCTTTGTAGTTCAGGCTGGCTCTGAGCTCACTATGGAGCCCAGGCAAGCCTCGAACTCAGCAATCCTCCTGCCTCTGCCTCCCGAATGCTGGGATTACAGGCGTGAGCCACCATGCCCAGCACCAGCCCTTTTTAGAATTCTTTTATGTTGAGACAAGTTCTAGCTCAGTTACTCAGCTGGGCTCAGATTTTCAATCCTCCAGTCTGAGTCTCCCCACATCCTGGGGTTACAGCCATACATCTGTCATTTTAATAACATATTTTGTGTAACCCAATAAATTCTGATTATTTGGCATATATCTGATATAAAAGCATTAAAGACATATTTTACATTTTGGCACTACCACTTCACTCTCTAGTGTATATTTCACATTTTAAGTAAATACAAATTCTCAATAGCTGGATTTTAAGTCCTCAGTAGCTGCATGTAGCCCATGACTATGTTCTGGACGCCACAGGTCTTGCACAATCTCACTGGGTTTGAGGACCACGAGGGTGCCCAGGATGCGAAGTGCCAGAATCCTAAAGAAAGGAACTGCAGACAGGTAAACTAGAAAGTCTATGTGTAACTTTTGTCTAGATATTTGCCTAATCTTATCTTTAAAGGGGGGGGGTGTAGGGAAAGAGAGAGCAAGCTACTACAAGAATCCAAAGCTTTATCTGTTTCAAGGGGTTGAGAAAACAAACCTTGGAGTTCAGAGCCTCTTAAACTGAAGAGATCTGGGTCAACAACACAAGTTGTACTTGATGTCACTGAAGGGCGATGCAGGGTGAGGGAGGAGATGCACATACAGACACTACCAACGAGATTTAGTTGAGATCCACAACCCATACTCTGACAGTAAGAAGTAAATTCTCTTTAGAAGAAGATAACATTTTCCAGAATTATTTGAAATTGTCAGACATAGGCTGTACTTGTCTAAACGTATTAAAGAACTGAAAATAAAACGTGGATAACTTTGCCATCAAACTAAAATTAATAAAATGTATGTAGTTTAAATATTATTAAAAACACAATAACTCAAATTAAGAATTAAATGCAAGGGTTTAATAACTGCCTAAATGCAGTACAGGGAGCAATGAATAAATTGGATGATAGGCAAGTAGAAAACATCCAAATTGAAGCAGAAGCAAAAGAAAATGAAAATATATTGGGTTTCCTGGTGCTGACACATAATAACTGACCCACACAACTTAAAGAAGGAGTTTAATTTGGCTCACAAGGTGGAAGGTGTAGTGAAGATGCTTATGGTACCTCATGGCAGCCAGGAAACAAACAGATAGGAGGAGCCAGAAAGGGAGAGGTGCCTCGTAAAGACACACCCACAGTGACACAATTTTTCCAACCAGGTCCCCCTCCTAACAGCACATTTAACAATGATTCACCAATGGATCCGTCCACTAATGAGTATAGATCTCCCATCATCCAACCACCTTCCAAAAGCCTCACTTCTGAACACAAGAGACTATCGAGAGACATTCCAGTTCTATACAATCTGCCACGGAGTCCCAAATGTTTATGTTCATCTTAGTATGTAAAATGTGTTCAGTCCATCTCTAAGAGTCGCCAGTGTTTTAGGTTTCAGCAGGGCTAAAAAGTCAAATCCATGGTATCTGCTAAGACTCAATGCAAACTCTTAGCTATACACCCCTTTAAATTTCAAAACAAA
>PVIC010016946.1:0-33317 GCA_004025085.1 Thryonomys swinderianus
TTTTTTTTATCAATTACCACATAATTCTTCTCTGTTAGTCTGTTGCAAATCCAGAGAAAACTTAAGGGATTGTTCTAAGTGGGGCTGTCTTATGTTCTGAAATTAACCTTACTTCCTGACCATAGTGTGTGTGTTTTCCACATATCGATGAACTACATTTATTAGCATTTTGCTTACACTTTTATCATTTGTGTTCATAGCCAGACTTCCTCTGTGATTTTCTTTTTTATTTTGTTCTTGTCTAGTTTCAAGTACATCACATGAAAGAGTGGGATAGATTCACCACTACCGACCCATATCACCATAACAGTTTGTATAAATATCTTTTTCTTTAGCACATGGCACATTTGTGTAACTGTCTGTGTCTTCCATCTTTTTTTGTTCCTCCAGGGGAGAATTTCCTGTCAATTTAATTTCTATAGTGCTTGTTGTCTTTCTCAGGTTTTCTCTTTGTTCGTGAATCAATTTTAATAGCTTATATTTTCTCAAATACTTTGTTTTAAACTTATCATAGAGGTTCTAGTCTCGTATAAAATTTCTGATCTCTACTATCTTTATAATTGTTTCCCTTTTTACTTCCAATATTATTTATTTTTTGCTTCTTTCCCCCTTCATTGGTCTTGCTAAAAGATTGTCTGTGAAAACATAAAAACCCATTATATAGAACAGTTTTAAGTTCACAGCAAAATTCAGAGGGAGGGGTAGAGCTTTTTACATAGCACCTGCCCCTCCCCCATGCACAGCTTTTTCTTTATCAATGTCTTTTCCATCCGAGTGATGAACCTCCACTGACACATCATTATCCCCCAAGTTCATAGTTTACTTTAGGATTCACTCTTGGGTCTTAGTTCTACGTATGTAGACAAATTTTAGTGATGTATATCCATCATTAGTGTCACACAGAATGTTTTCACCACTCTGAAAACCCTCTGTGCTCTGCCTATTCTCCCGCCTGTCTCCCTTGCCTAATTTCCACCGGCCCCTAAGTAACTACTTATGTTTTTTGCTCTCTTCATAGTCTCATGTCTCACCTTTTCTAAACTATAAACAGTTGGAATTATGCAGTATTTAATCTTTTCAGATTGCTTTCATTCACTGAGTAATATGCGCTTAGGGTTCCTCTATGCCTTATCATGGCTGGATAGCTTGTTTCTGTGATTTATAATATGGGCATATAATAGGTATATTTTATTTAACTGTATAACTATATATTATTATGTAGTATACATTGATAAAACTACTGTATCCTGTTATTTTGAGTATTTAATTTTCATAATTTTTTCTTAAATTAGAAATGTATTCTCTACAAAGATGATTTGTTTTATTTGTATGTTTTATTTGTTAATTTCCAATTTAAATGCATCATTTTCAGAGAACTTTGTATAATTTTAGTCCTTTTAAATTTAGTGATGCTCTCTTTGAAACTTCATACATGGTCAATTTTTTATTTGGTCTTGTTTGGTTTGGATTTTCCCCCAACAAACTAGCAAATTTAATGAAATTTAACCTACAGATAGGAAAATGTATAAACCATGATACTTCAACAAGTTGTTACAAAGTGAATCCATTGTTGTGATTATACATAGTTAATTCTTAGAATAATGTGACCTCATGTGAGTTCTAAAACTAGTCTGTATTCACTGAGCAATGTTAGACTGAGCTTGCTAAGTATGTGGTTTTTTTTTTTTTTTTTTTTTTTTTTTTTTGCTTTTTGAGACAGGGTCTCACGTTGTAGTTCAGGCTGGCCGTGAGCTCACTGTGGTGCCCAGGCCAGCCGCTGCGAACTCAGCAATCCTCTTGTCTCTGCCTCCCGAGTGCTGGGATTACAGGCGTGAGCCACCACGTCCGGCATTGTGGTATGCGGTGTTGATTGTTGGTGGGCGTGTCTCCACGCCCAGCATTATATGTGGTTACCGGGGATCGAACTCAGGTCCTTGAGCTTGTGCGGCAGGCGCCGGAACCACTGAGCTAACCCTCCGGCCCGGTAAGTATGTGGTTTTAATCTCTCATCTTTATTCACTTTTGTCTACTTGATCTATTTCCAATATGTAATTGTACTATAATCTCTTGATGTCATTATGGTTCATTAATTTTTCCTTGAGTAAGATTAGAGGGATGAATTGGTGATATAAAATATTTTAATATTCATGCTTCTTTAAATTGTTTTTAATCATGAAAAAGTTTTTAATTCATACATAATGGTTTGCTTGTTCCAACCATTTAGTGTGCTGTATACAAACCAACCAGAAAAAGAAAGATTTCTGCCTAAAATATACTATACACTTAGAAACACATCTGTCATGTAGACATATCCAAAAGCTTATGAATATTGCATTTTGTATTCTTCTTTTTCAGAGTCTTTTCATCCTAGTGTTAGAATATATCCATTCTTATTGCTGAAGTCACTTACATAAGGACATATTTGTACTTGAAAGGAACAGTAAGTTTCCTACAATGTATAAGATGACATTTACTTGCAAGTTGTTAATTTAACAGACAATAGGGTCAGTTTTTTAAGCTGAGCCCATTTGGGCTTTGTGATGAAGTGTTACCCTATTATCATCTTTTACTTGGGAGAGCAACAGCTTCTACCATGATTTTTTCACAAACCTCTAAGGTGTGGACTGGATATTTATTTATTTATTTATTTATTTATTTATTTATTTATTTATTTATTTATTTTTGAGACAGGGCTTCGCTTTGTAGTTCAGGCTGGCCTGAGCTCACTATGTAGCCCAGACGAACCTCGAACTCAGCAATCCTCCTGTCTCTGCCTCCTGAGTGCTGGGATTACAGGCGTGAGCCACCACGTCCGGCAAGGATCTCATTTTGCTCTTCAAAAACTTGTGAGTTGAAAGCTTGCCCTCAGCTGAATGTATTATTGGGAGGTAGTGGACACTGCAGGAGGTGGGCCTGCTTGGAGGAAATATGACACTGGGGGTGTGGCTTTGAAAAGCATTCTCACTCCAACCCCAAACCCTGGAGTGTGCCCTACCTCTTTTTCTTTCTCTGCTTCCTGTCTGCCACGAGGTAAGCAGCATTCTCCCACCATTCCCTTCTGCTATGATGTCTGTACCTTGCTTCAGACTAAAAGCAATGAAGCCAGCTGACCACGGACTGAAATTTCTTAAATCATGAACTAAAATGTGTATCTATCCTTCAATCTGTTATTCTCAGGTATTGTCACAGTGCTGGAAAACTGATTAACACAATCTACAGTAGTACCTTGGTTCACAAACTTAATTCTTTCCATGATTCTGATCACAATCCAAACTAGATCAGAACTGAATCAAATTCAGCGGCTAAGTCCAATTCAATGTGTCATCAGAATTCTAGAAAGAATTATTTTTGAATTGAGATACCACTGTATTCTTGCCATGTACCCATTTCTTTGACTTACAGCAGCCAGAGTTACCTTTTTAAGTATACATACTCCTATGGTCACTAATTAAGCCCCTACAAGACTTAAAACACCCAAAGGGCTCTGTTTTCTGCCTCTTCACTATACTTGACCCTAGGCTCCTCGACACTATTTGAGGTCCAATCACATGCCTCTCTTCAGTTTCTTCTTTCCATAAGATCTTTGAGTATATGTTTCACTCTACCTTAAACATATGCAGTATACCAATGATGGTGAAATTTTTAGAGATTGAGTGTCCAAACTGCAACCTAAAATCCACTTGTTTATTACAAAATTCCAACATTGCAATTAAACTTGAATACTGAGGTTTTTAGTTTAGAAAAAACAATTCATGTTAACATCTTTTGTCTTAAGAGAAAAACATAGATTTCAGTGATTAGAAACAGCTTTGTAATGAAGCATGTAATTGTGCATTTGGCCTGTCTTTGCACAATTAATGTGACCTTTGCTGTTGTGTGCATGCTGACAATGTCAAACCTTGACTCATACTTAGATAGTGTGATGCCAGCACATGTAGCTCTCAGGTCATCTGTTAATCTGTTTTCTGCATCAGATTTGACATAACTCAAAATAAAAACAACTCCCCACAAGCATAAGTTGACCCACACAAAGGAAGAAAAGCAATCCAACTGCTTTCATTGAGTTAAAATTATTTGGCAGAGAATTCCACACTTTAAGGATTTTATTTTCAGAACTATCCACTGTACTGTCCTTTGTGATCCCTTCACACTCTTATCTTGTTGAATGTTCCACACAGATCATAAAATTTATTTTTCCAGATAGATCTTTCATGAAGTTCTAAGAGCTCCATGTTCATATTTCCAAAATCTAACCAGTACAAATGGGAAATATCAAGTTTTTCGATTTGGCTTTATCAGGAGGAATAAGAAAACACAGGATTTTCTCCATCTTATGGAACTATAAAAATCTGTTACTAACTGAAATGTTGCAGCTACTACAGTATGAGAAAATTCCATGGGCTTGTAGGGTTTTCTACAAATGTAGAATTTTCTAAATGTATTTTTATATTAGGAAAATATTTCAGCTGCCCACTTTCAAGGTCTCTTTAAAAACCTGCAGTTCTCTCTCAAATGATTTTATATCATGAAGCATCCTGTCTGCTGTTTTCCCTATATCCTGTAGTTTTTTTGTTCAGTATGTTGTAGTATAAAATTTGTTAAGCACTATGAGATTGTTAGGCTACACTATATCAGTGACCGGTGGACGTTCCTGGCCCTTTTCATTCATAAACAGCCTAATCTTATCCACACAGGCTGCATATCTCTCCAAAATTCCTCTGCTCAGACATTGGACATTATTATTATATAAGTTAAAACATAATGTGCCTGAACCTCATCAAGAGGTGCTTAAAACTGTCAAAAGTTGAGCATGAGCCATGATGTAAATATCTTGATTTTTGTGATATTTTTCAAGCTATTATCTAACTTCTTGCTGCTTTTCCTGGCACAAAGAGCTCCTCATATATATATAATACAGCGAATCTAAATGACCACAAGTTTTGCTTCTTTAGCAACAACAACAAAAACTATATGAAATGAGATTTGCTCCCACCATGCACAGTGCCCCAACACTAGAAACTGAAACCACTTTTTCTGGTGTTACGCTTATCACAAAAGCCTCCATCACAGCACTGTAGGTATCTAGCCCTTGTGTTCTTCCAGGCAGAACAGTTTCACCAGCTTTTCTCTATACAACATTACTGCTGGCCATGCATGATTATTTATATCTGTGCTTTCATCCAAGCACTTGGAGTAACAGGCCACCTTTTGTAAGTCAGTGGTGAAGTGCTAACAGCTTTTATCATGTGCAGGACTTTAACATTTATCTACCAACTGGCATATCAGCAATGCATTGTATAATTTTGTCCTTGACTGGGAATAACAAAAAAGGGGATCACTCCCAGGCAAATTGCCATTTTGATAAAATCCCCATCAGAGAGGGCCTCACTGTATTTGCGACACACAGTGAAGTTTGAAAGCTGGCAGCTCTCAGGTGATTAGTTTTAGAAAAATAATTACAAAAACTGACATAATAAAAAATGATATTTCTTCAACTCCCCTTTAAGAAACTGTTTTCAGTTTCACCAAGTTCAGCAACACTTTTGTGCCTGGCATCAAAGTGCCATCTGACTCTTGATGTGAGATATACAACACTTTCACTACAGAATACATAATGCTTTCCCATCATGTTCAATCGCTTCAAATGACTCTGTCCAGGCCTCTTGGAGTCACTTTCTACTATTTGCTTTAATCTTTTCTTTTCCTTTTTTATCATTTTTTAGTGTTCAAGACCTAAAGTCTACAAAAGCATAAAATTAAAGACAAACGAAGAATCCAATGCAAGTCTCTTCGCATACTAAAAAAAGCTAATGGTACATTAGTTGACATTAGAGAATTTGATATTCTCTGCATCAACAATCCAGTGGGCAGTGGCAAAGGCTGGAACTTCTCCGAAGAAACAAAAGTGAGCCTTCCTTCTTCTTTCTCTTTGTATTCCATCCAGGCTGCAAACCTGTTGGTTGGTGCCATTCACGCTCAGGATGGGTTGTCCCTCTTTAGTAAATCTGTTATCCAGTCACACTCAGGACTATGTTAACAATCCAACAATTCAGCTGGGCAGTTTTTATTCAAATTGATATCACAGGTCACTATCACACCTTGGTATAACAAGGCTCATAAGTTTGACTCTATAAATGATATAGTCTTTCAAGGCCTCATTTCAGAAAACCACAGTCAAAGCAGGCAAAAGCATCAACTACACCCCTTAAAGAACTCTTGTCCAAGGCTTCTGTTTCTTTGGAGGAGCTCCAGTTTCATCACTGCCATTGGATGTCTCTCCAGACTTCCAGCACAGACTCTTCAGCCTCCAGGGCAGACCCTTCAGCTCCCTGGTATGGACTCACACAGGACTCTATAGTGAGCTCCAGCCCTTCAATTTTTGACTGAATCCTTAGGTTCTCTATCACGCAAAGGGTCCTCTCATACTCTGACTGCAGACAACCACCATAAGGCTACCCAGTAAAACACACACATGTGCACACTCCTTAGTGAACACTGATACACAAGACTCATCTAATTAAAAATGCTGATAGATGAGTTTAAATTCTTGATGTCTAGAGAGAGAGCTATTGCTAGAGGTCTGTATACTGCTATCACTGGAGTAATCTTCAGATGAAGAGGCCCTTTCAGTATTTCAGTTACCTTGATCAAGCAAGGGAGAAAGGTCCAGTGATGGATTTGCTTCCTGTGTATGTGGTGAACTGAAGGCACCAAACACAAATTGCTATCATTTGCTCAGATTTCTTGCTAAATTATACTTAAATTCTCAAGGTGAAGCTGTAAAAATCTTTTTCTCCCAGTACTCAGGAGTGAACCTAAGAAGTCCTGAGCTATATCCCCAGTCCTGTTTTTAATTTGAAGAGAGATCTCACTAAACTGTCAAAGCTAGCCTCAAACCTGCCTCAGCCTCCCAAGTAGCTAGGACCACTAGGCCCAGCTTGCTTTATTCCTGTAAGCATCTTCATTATCCAGATTAAACAAAGATTTAAAGAAACAATATTTTCTAACACTTATTCTTATTTTCCACTCCTGAAGTATTATTTGTTGATGTAAAAAAAATTAAAACAGAAGGAAAAAATTAAAATTTTTTGAAAATCCAGATTTCCACAATCTAAAGACACTTTTTCCAGGTTTTCCACACAAAAGATGTTTTAGGAAATTGTAGTAATGGTTGCAAGTGTAGTTTAGTGATACAGCATTTACTTAGCATGTTCATGGCCCTGGGTTTAATATCAACACTGCAAAAAAAGAAAGTTCATGCCACGTGAGGGAGAGGGAAAGAGAAAAAATATGTATAATACTACACATAGTATATATAGACATTATATAGGTAGATACATATATTTCTGGTTTCCACTTAAGTTTTTAAAAAGGCAGCTTTCTAGAGTCTTTATTATAGATAATAATATCCATAATATAATGGATACATAATATTCCAACAGGAGGAAATGCAAGTAATTATAATTTACTTGACTCTTCTACTTGACCTTAAAGTTGGTTTTAGAAGATGAAAATAAGACCTCATAACTTCTAAACACTTTGGTTTTACTTGTGGAGCTGTTTGCTCAGGTTACAGCTCAGTTTACCTGTGTTCACTTGTGCCACCTTAGCTTTCTTGGCAACTCTTTGATCCCTTTAAAAAACATAGACAAAATTGATGCTTCCCTGACAGTCCTCACTTGGTACCAGCTCTTATCTCTTTGCCCATAGGGAAGCTCTGGATTTCTCTTGTTTGTGCTTGTCCTAATCAAAAACAGCTCCCTAGCCGGGCGTGGTGGCTCATGCCTGTAATCCCAGCACTCGGGAGGCAGAGACAGGAGGATTGCTGAGTTCGAGGCTTGCCTGGGTTACATAGTGAGCTCAGAGCCAGCCTGAACTACAAAGCGAGACCCTGTCTCAAAAAAAAAAAAAAAAAGACAGCTCCTCAGAAATCAATTACCAGGAATCAGTTTGTGCCTCACCACTTCCTGGGTCCCAGCTGGCCTTGGGCCAACATTCTGAGGTTCTCAGAAGGCTTGAATATACCGGCCTTTGAAACCAGATAGTGCTTCAACCTCCCAATACTGCTGCAGTTTGTTATCCAATAGTCTTGAGGGAAAAGACCTCAATTCTAGCCCCCATTTCTTCATCTATGAAACAGACACCCAGAGAGTTTGCAGATGAAATGTGATCGTGTCTGCAAAGAACGTGTTGTAGAATCATCATGTAGGACAGGACAGAAACAGTGGATGCTTTCTGACACTCAGCAGTGGTAGAAAAGATCAACATTGTATGACATTTACTTCTGAATCCCAATTTCTTCTCTATTTTAAAATCCGGCTTCTAACAAATCTATTTCTTACAAGAACCAGCTTCCTTTTCTTCTAGACCTTCCAAATATTTAAAATGCAATGAAGATTTTAAAAAACACTTTTGTGGATTTTTTTCCACAAATATTAAAGATAACTGGGTAGAAGATTCTCCTGGAAGCATTTTGAAAAACTTCAATTTTTTTTAATTGTGGGAAATTCCATACACAAAAATAGAGGTAATGGTATAACAAACCTACATATTTATTCATTAGCTTTTACAGTTTTAAGTATTTGCTAATATTATTTCATCCATCTCCATACACACTTGCCTCGCCTTTCTTTTTTGCTGGATTATCACAAAGCAGTCCCCAACAGTGGTTCAACTTACCCAGTAAGTACGTTGGCATGTTTTTCTGACAGTTAAGAATTTTTTCCTGTGTAACCACATGCTATTATCACGCATAACAAAGTTACCAATAATCTCAGGAGCATTTTAAAAATAGAATTCTGGAAAAAGCAAGCCAAAGAATGAGTAATACAGACTCTGAAGCATTGTGGTAAGAGGTTTAGGAAGACGCTTTTGGCAAAGAGGCACTTTCACTTTTGCAAATGATGTCAGCCTGATTCCACTTTATCCCACATAGCTGAAATTGGATTTACTTTTTGACCACTCAGATGTAATCCCTGGCTCAGTTTAAGACATCAGCATCTACTCTGCAGCTTAAGCCAATATCACAGAGTTGTTAGTCTTTTTTTCCCTTCCCTTTCCTCTTACCACTCCATTTAAGGTTTCGTTTTGCTTTATCCTGGTAATGTCTGAAGTGAGATTTACCCTCTTGGCAAAATTCAAAGGGTACATTACTCTTTACTGAAGTTGCAATGCTGCACCACAGTGGAGCTTATTCATCTTCCTTGACTGAACTACTGTTCCTTGTTAACTTCCCACTTCTCCCTCCCCAACCTCCATTCTATGATTCTATGACTCTGATGCTTTAGGTATTTGTGTAAGTGGAATCACACAGTATTGATCTTTCTGTGACTATCTTGTTTCACTTAGCATATTGTCCTTAAACATCATCCTTGTTGCTGTGTACTCCTTTCTTAGGAGTAGATCCTAAGATCTGTACAGGATCCCACTGTGTGTGTACACTGTCTATGTACAATGTGTATGCACGTGTGTTCATCTGTTAATGGGGATTGAAGATATTTTCATATCTTGATTATTATCACCCATACTGCAGTGAACGTGGGATTTCAAGGTCCTAATTTCAGTTCTGTTAGATAAATAGCAGAAGTCATAGCGCTTGATCTATTTGAAAAGTCCTATCAACTGTGCTGTTTTGCATTCTCACCAGCAGTGTACAAAGATTCTGATCTTCCCTCATGTCCTCACTAACACTTGTTTTGTTTTGAAAAGTCACCCTGACTAATGTGTCATTTTGGCTTTAATTTGTATTTCCCTGACAATTAGTGATGTTGAGCAGTTTTCCATCTACCTGTCTACCACTTACATGTCTTCTCTGGAGAAATTACTCACATCCTTAGTCAATGTCTATTCAAGTCCTCCATATAATTTAAATGGGGTTGTTTTTACTACAGAGTTGTAGATGCTCCTTATTTTAGAGTCTCAAATCTCAAGGAAACTATCCTCATATCCACAACCTCCTCTTCATCCTCACTTCCAGAGTCCAGTCCCCATTGTCTATCTCTACACTAGGTATTAAAAGGTCATTATTTAGATTCTCCTTGAACCAAGGCCTGAAGCAAGCACTTGACTATGAATAATTCACTTGGTAGGTGATTCAGGAAACCTCAGAAGGGAGAAGGGAAGTGAGTGAAGGAAGCCAATAAAAGGCGTGTTGTCAGCACTATAGGACATGGAAGCTCTGTCCACTGGGAAACTCTGAAAGACAGCGTAGAGTATGAGTCAGAGTCATCTTAACTGACAGGAAAGGAAGTTGCAGTACTTATCCCACTACCCTCCACCCATCAATGCCCCAGAGATGGTTTCAAGGACATGAGCTTGCCCAGGACTTCTGGCCTCTGCTGAACAGGCTGAGCATGTGGCCGGGCCAGAGCACAGGGGTCATCAGCCTTTGCTGTCATCCTTCCCTATAGGGGTCACTTTCCACACTTTCTACTGTGACACTCCCTGCTCCGTAGGGAGGGTACCTGGATGGTGCCAGGGGCCAGGCTTTTCATTTCCTCTCATGGAGGTGACTGCCCCAATCCTTGGCGTCCCATCTGCAGGCGGTCAGTTTAGATTGGTCTTTCCCCTTGCATGGGTAGGTAGGCAGCTGTATTCATGGACGCAGCTTTAAAACTGTTTCTTTACAGAACATCTTGGCATGGCCAGAGACAGAGATGTGATGGCTTGCCCGGTTGGGTGCTGCCAGCGCAGCCCTGTCCCCTCCACTGTGCTGTGGAGCCCCTCCAATGGCACAGTGCCTTGCCCATTGCTTCTGCCACTGCACAAGCTTTGCTCTCCTTTCTGCAATCACATTATCTGGGAATCTCAGTGTCATTTACAAGCTTACATAACTTCCTGAATGAGTCAGCACGTTCATCAAGGCGGCATGGTGGGGTAGGAAGAAGGGGCATTTGGTGCCAGATAGAACAGCTTCAATTCCTGCATCTGTCGCTTCCTCACAGTGTGTCTAGACAAGCTATTCTACATCCCCCGGCCTGTTTCTTCCTCTTTCTAAAGGGGACGAGAACAGTTCCTACCCAGGAGGGTTGTTAGAAAGATGAAACAAGCAGGGATCACTCTGTGCTCCTTGGTGTTCACTTGCTGACGCTGACACTGAACCCTGACGTCTGCCCCTCGCCAGCATGTTCTTGAACCGTGCTGACCTGCGGTGAATAGAAAATGCTGATTGATATCTGTCTGCCTTTTCACATCTGTTAATTTTAGATGGAAGTCCAAAGCAACCCTTTGTACAAGGAAGGTTGTCTGTTCCACTCTGCACAAAGCAGCCCCCTTGCGTGCGAAATTCCTCAATACCAGCAAAGGCCGAGCTGCTCTAAGGAGGCTGGGCTGGCACGGGCTGGCTCGGCCCGGGCTGCAGGGACAGCCAAAGATCTCTGGCTTTCAGAGACAGCGTGGGGAATAAACACAGCAAAGAGACAGATAACCAGAAAAACAAAACACGCAGGAGAGGATGTGGGAGCCATGCAAGGGCTGCCTCGCACAGTGGAGGGCTGTGAAGGATGGCGTTTCATGGCGCCGGTCACGGCAGCGCGGCGGCGTCCCAAGGAAGATGCTGCTGGCCAGCGCAGGGGACAGTCCTGGAGCTGTACTTTCAGAGTGCTTGGAACAAATGCTTGCCAGTTGGGGGAAAAAAAAAAGTCAAATCTGTAGTCAGCAAAAAGCACTGCCGCAAATGTTCCTCCCTGCTGGTTGCAATGTTATTAGCGCAGGATTAGCAGATGAGCTGTGTTCCCGGAGCGTTGGAGCCAGCGTCGCGCGGCCCCACAGTGTGGGCCAGGCAGAGGGAGGTCGGGCCCTGGGGCTTGGGTGGGAGCTTCCACGGAACAAGGAGGCCTGGAAGGAAGATGAGGAGTCAATCCTTGAACTCAGAAATGATAGGATGTTGGAGGCAGAAAAGATCTTTTTTTTTTTTTTTTTTTTTTGAGACAGGGTCTTGCTTTGTAGTTCAGGCTGGCTCTGAGCTCACTATGTAGCCCAGGCAAGCCTCGAACTCAGCAGTCCTTCTGTCTCTGCCTCCCGAGTGCCGGGATTACAGGAGTGAGCCACCAAGCCCGGCGAAAAGATCTTTCTTAATATCTTACTGTTCTAGTGATTTTTAAATGCTGTAAAATAGAGCCAGGCCGGACGTGTAGTTCAGTGGTAGAGTGTTTGGCTTGCATAGGAAGCTAGAGGCCCGAGTTTGGGTCCCCAGAAAACAAAAACACAGCAGAATCTTTCTTTTAAACAAAATCTTATACAGATTTTTCCACTGCAAAACAAACAAAAAGGAAGCTCAGAGTGAAGGTTGGCCTGGAGTCCTCACCTTGAAGCCCCACTGACCACAGAATGGAAACCTCTTCCATCCCACACATTTTACAAAGGAGGAGACAGAGTCCAAGAGGGGAAAGATCCATCTAAGGTCACCCAGCGAATTGGGACCAGATTTTAAGTTCTTTTCTCCAAAAGCTGCCTCCTCCTCCCTGGAAAATCTTTGTAAAGAAGTCACAGTCACCCCATGACAAAGCTTGTTAAAGTAAAAGAGAGAGCCAGCAGTGCACGAGCATAAACACCAGTTTTGGAAAGAATCCAATTACATCTTCTTGTCTGCCGAGGGAGTGCAGCTTCTTTTTAGATTCCTTTTTAAGGCTTTTAGCACGACAGTCACAAAATCCAAGGAGATTTATTATATTAATGGTCTCTTACACCACTGTAAGCCTAATTTGTTTGCATCTCTTAGAAAACAGCAATTTAAAACAATAATTATAATAGCTTAATGTCTTTTTAAAAAGTTTTTTTAAAGTTGCCACAACAAGGAAGCCGTGTGAAATGCATGGCAGATGGGAAACAAACCGAAGCTGTCCAAGGGCCGCATAAGGGATTTCAGAGTCTCCCCTCCTCTTGCCGTGGCCGGGACCTTGGGCAGGTCACAAACGCTCTGGACCTCAGGGTCCTTTGCATCTACAGAGCGATGAAATTATGGCAGACTTTAAAAATTAGTACCAACAGAACCCTGGGGCAGCGCTTCCCTGTGGGTGGGGTCGGGCTGGCACCGGGCCTCGGAAGCAGGCAGCGGACGTCTCCCCCAAGGCTGAGAACCTGGCGTATAGTTATGGCAGAGGGGAAGGAAGTAGCTACATGGAGACGGCTCTGGGATAAGAGGGAGAGGAAGGACAAAGGCAGAATTAGAGACCTTCACGCTTCAGAGGGTAGCGTTGGGGCGACATCTGCCGTGTACATTTATGTGACACCTACTACCTTGAGATCCTTAAAATGTCCAAGTTATAAGGCTGGTGTAAGCATATGAAAAAAAGTCTGTGAGACCAGCCAAAATGCTGATAGTGCTGTTTTCTGGGTTGTTCATGAGGGACGTCGTGAATGTCTGTATTTCCTAAACCTTGCACTTCACCTGTGTGTTGCTTTGTTTCCTTCCTAGAAGGTAAGATTCACGAGTGTGGAAAATTTTCTCCATTTCATTCTCTGCTGTCTTTCCTGTGCCTAGAACAAGGCCTGGCACTGAGTACTTGCTGAATGAATGAATGAATGCGTAGAGTGAGAAAACAATTTCTATTTGGAGGCAACATCATAGATCATGTCTAAAAGCAGTAGTTTTCCGTCTTTTTAGACAAAGGCCTATGCCAAAAATTTTTTTGTTTTTGTTTTTGTTTTTGAGACAGGGTCTCGCTTTGTAGTTCAGGCTGTCTCTGAGCTCACTATGTAGCCCAGGCAAGCCTCGAACTCAGCAATCCTCTTGTCTCTGCCTCCCGAGTGCTGGGATTACAGGGGTGAGCCACCACGCCCGGCATTGTGGTATGTGGTATTGATTGTTGGTGGGCGTGAGTCTCCACACCCAGCATTGTATGTGGTTACCGGGGATTGAACTCAGGACCTTGCACTTGCGAGGCAGGTGCCAGAACCACTGAGCTAACCCTCCGGCCCCCAAAAATATTTTTTAAATGTGATATCACAGTAAAAAAATCAACTTGCATGTGTATGACATATGTAGCAAAGATTTCAAAAATAATGCTTATTACCACTTGTGAAGCTTCTGATATTTTAATTCTCTCCTAATTCATTTATTGACCCACTACATTTATTTCAAGACTCTGCCAGATAGGGTGTGCAGTTTGCAAGAGCAGCCACCTCTAAGCTTGATATGGGGGCCTTATAAAGAAAGGCCCAGAGGAGAAAATCCCTCTTTGTCCCTAATCTTGAAATAGATCAAGAGCCTGAACTTAGCAAAGCACGTGGAGTGGCCTGTGGTAGGTGTGTTCCCTGGCTCTTCCTCAGAATGGTGTGAGTGGAATCATGTAGCCATTGTCATCGTATAGGAAAATATGAGGCCCTGAAAGGAAGGGTATTTGGCCACAATGCTAACTGAGACTGGTACCAGCCCTGAAAAGGGATATTCTAAGAATAAGACAATAATGACTTTTCTTGTTCCCCTGTTGTGTAGCAAGCACGGAACTGTTTTTCAAGTTTCTATCTCACTACCTGTGTCAACTGTGGGAGGATGGGGTTGTGAGCCCCATTTTACAGAGAGGGAAACTGAAGCTTATAGAGGCTAAGTCAGTAAGTGACAGAGTTGGTCTCTCTGATAATAACTACCGTGTTCTCAGCTGCAACACCATTTCCTAAGGGAGGTGCTTAGGTAGAGGTCTGAATGGAAACTCTCCATCTGGTCTCCTTCCAGTTAGAAATGTTGAGGTGAAAACAGTGTGATAGCAGATGACAAAACGACACGAGGAGGGTATATACAAAAAGAGTATCCTTCTTTTTCTTCCTGTTTTCCTCTTCTCCTCCTCCTCTTCTTCCTTCTGTTTCTCCTTCTTCCTCTTTCTCTTCTTCTTTTCATCCTCCTCCTCTTCTTTTTTGGCAGAATGAACTGGGAATTGAACTCAAGACCTTTGCACTGACCTATCATTTCCAAATGTTTTATTTGCTTGTTTGTTTACTTATATACATAGGGTCTCGCTAAGTTGCTGAATTGCCCAGGCTGGGCTGATACTTGGGATCCTCCTGTCTCCAGAGATGATAGGATTACAGGTACATGCTACCATGCTCAGCTCAGAAGAACATTTTTTAAAAATGTGATATGCAAGCATCTTGTCTGATGGATTGAATTTATTACTTGTAATTTTAAGATTATTTCCCTTTCCACTTTACAGGTCTATTTGTAGCGAGGTTTGGTAGATAGCAAGTATTGCCGAGCGTGGTGGCTCACGCCTGTAATCCCAGCACTCGGGAGGCAGAGACAGGAGGATTGCTGAGTTCGAGGCTTGCCTGGACTACATAGTGAGCTCAGAGCCAGCCTGAACTACAAAGCGAGACCCTGTCTCAAAAAGAAAAAGAAAAAGAAAAAAAAAGATAGCAAGTATTTATTGTGGCTGTGGAGCTGTAAGTTCTCTGAAGAGAGAGACTTTCTCTCTCTGCTGCTTCTATTCCCAATGTTTAACACAACACCTGGTACATGATATGAGAGCAATATGCTTCACTAATGGTTTAACCGAAGGAAGGGGTCAGAGCGAAACCTAGATCTACCCACTTCCAACTGAACTCATAAAATTTATTAAAAAATAATCATTACTTCACCTGTTTTTTAAAAAATTCCTTATTTACCATGAGGTATTCTGAATTTTGGTTCCAATACTTATTTGAAACAGTAGCAACATAATTAGTTACTAAGTTCTCATCCCTGGCTGAATCTATAATTAAGCAAGTTCTATAAGACATACTTAGACATATTCCCTGGTTCCCTAAAATGCATAACATTCACCCAGAGGACTTGACTTAGAGCAAAACACAGGACTGGAAAATATTTTATCATACTGCAGTATCTTTGCTCTCCTTGATCAGTATGAACAATTACAGAACAGGAAAGTATTTTTTTAATGAATAAATTTTCAAAGGTACACACTTGCACTGAATTTTTTCATAACGCTTTTTAGGTCTTCCACAGTGTATCTTGGGAATCAAATGTTGGCTCAGCCGGGGATTTAGCTCAAGTGTTACCACGCCTACCTTGGAAGCACAAGGGCCAAACTTTTGACTCAGTAGTACACAGTGATAGCAATGCACTGCAGTATCTACCCAGGCATTGACGAGAGGCAAGAGATTCAAGACATCCTGAACATGTCGAGTGGATGGGCATGCTCAGGTCCTCCTGGGACATCGCCCTCTGAGTGCCTCAGGACTCCTCAGGGCAGATCTGTTGGGTGATTCTGAAAAAATGAGCAGATAGTTTTTTTTTTTTAAATCCTCCTTGTGTTCTCATCCAGAGATACTTGTTTTCTGAAATGTCAACCCAGGCTGCACTTGGTTGTGGCCTCCGTCATCCGGGGTATTTCCCTAGGACTTCTTAGTTGCACGCCCACTTACTTCCTCATTGTCCCCCTTGTAAGTACTTACTAAGCACCCTCATGGCCTCTGTCTCCACAAGGGGTCGTGTAGGCTGCGCAAGGAAACAGCACCAGTTTCTGCTGCCTTGGGCATCACTGATAATATACTTGGAACTCCAGGACGGGGTGAAGTTTCCAGCAGCTGAGATGGTGACTTACCTATTATCACCTTCCATCTTTGCACTTCCTGAGCTCTCGGGAGTTTTTCTTTCTTGTTACTGTGGCCCGAAGAGTGTGATTCTCTCTCATTTCCCTCTGCACAGGAGGTCCCCACGACATCAGCCATCTGCAGCCCTCCTGCTGTGGCTCCAGCAGCACCCACATGACTGCGGTCAGCATGACTAGCGAGGTGTGACCCTCCTGAGTGCTGAGCTGGAGGAGACGCAGGGACGGCCGGGCACTGCGTTCATCTCTCCTCACCTCCAGCCCTGTCTCCAGTTGTGCTAATTCTACTCTATTCACATCCCAAATGGTTTTCTTTCCTTCTTCTTCTTCTTCTTCTTTTATTTTTATTTATTTAATTTGATGGAAGTAGGCTGGCTCTCCCAGGAGCAAACATTCTCTTTATAATTCTCCTGTTTCCTGCTATGTTTCCCTTTATAAATTCCTTCCCTTTATAATGTGAACTCTGCTCTAAGTCTTTTTAAGTGGCAGTTTTAGGGAGATGTCATTTGCATACGTAAAATTCACTCTTTTGATGTGTATGATTCAGTGGCTTTTAGATTTTTCACAAAGTAGCACAGACATCACTACTGTCTAATTTCAGAACATTCCCATTGCTCCAGAAAGAGATTCCATTTTTATTAAGACTCAATGCCCAGTTTCCTCCCTTCCCCACAGGAACCATTAGTCTATTTTTGTTGCTATGGATTTACCTATTCTGGACATTTCACTTAAATGGAATAAATTGTGTTTCATATAAACATAAGATGTGATCATTTATGACTGACTTCCTTCAATTAGCACATAGGTTTATCTATGTTATAATAAATTGATACTTCCTTTTTATGGTGGAATTCCATTGTGTAGATGAGCCCTCATCACTTAGCAGACAGCTGGCTTATTTCCACCTTTTGGCTATGTTGGGTCTCTGGGTGAACATATGTGTTCAGTTCTGTTGAGTGTATACCTAGGAGTGCTTTGCGAGGCTAACCCAGACCTTATGAAAGCATTTCCAGCAGTCTCCATTTCCCAGGCTTGTTAAACAAAAGGAAATGACCAACCGTAAAGAATCTTTCACCAAATCTCTGACGCCTCACTTGCTTTTCCAAGCCGAGCCCAAGCCCAAACATCCCATTCCAAACAATTCGCAGCTCTGAGTGGCAGTGTCAGGCTGAAGACAGGCACAAGTCGCTGCAGGGAATGCACATTAAATAGCAGTTTGTGGCTCCCAGCTGAAGGTAGGCCGAGCCAGACTCTTCAGCCCGGGCTTTAATCCTAAAAATAGAGAAAATGTACATCTAGGAGCTGGCTGTCTGAAATCTAGTTTCTCGTAGCCCACGAAGAACGTCGGACTACATCTGCTTGTATGCACAGAACCAAACCAGGTACTTACAACGCAACACAGAATAAACAGTTTTCAACCTGGAATCCTCCCGTTTCCCAGCTCCTTGCCCTGCCGGCTCCCATTTGCAGCTGAAGCCTGCCCCCTGCTGGCCAGGAGCAGCTAAAACCCACAAGGGCGGTAGCTGAGCAGATTCCTTCTAAAATCTGTATTATTTTTCCAGGAGCCCTTTGGAAGCTGCTGTAATTTATTCAGCTAGAGCACAGTAGAAAAATAACATCTTCTGCGGAGAATTATTTTTTATTATTATTTTAATTTATTAGCTTTACTTGAAGTTTTCACATTATGAAAGTCATTAGCCTTATGTGAAGTTGGGAGATGTAAGGTTTCCTGTTTATTTATTTATTTCTAGGTGGAACTGAATTCTTATTTATATGGTTGTAGCCAAGCATCCTCAATGGAGGAAAGATAGCCTCTTTAACAAGCAGTGCTGGAAAAACTGGAAAAACTTGCCAAAGTCTGAAGCTAGATCCATCTCTTTCACCGTGTACTAAACTAAAAATCAAAGTGGATGAGAACCCTAAATATTAAAACAGAGACACTAAACTTGCTGCAAAACAGGTTAGGTAAAATTCTTGGAGACATTCTTGGCTTAGGGGAAGACTTTACAAATAAAACCTCTATAGTACAAGAAATCAACAAATGGGATCTCTTTCTATTAAAAAAAAACTTCTGCACAGCAAAAGAAACCATCAGCAGAGCAAAAAAGGCAACCAACAGTATGAGAAAAAATCTTTACCAGCAATTCCTCAAAGTGCTACTATCTAGAATATATAAAGAACTTAAAAAAATCAGTTCCCCTAAATTTAAAGACCCAGTTCAAAAATAGGCATCTGAAATGAACAGACACTTTTAGAGGAAGAAGTAAAAGCAGCTAAGAAGTATATGAAGAAATGTTCGACATCACTGGTCATTCGAGAGATGCAGATGAAAACAAATCAGAACATTATTCTTGTGGTCTTTAATACTTGTGTATTTTTTCTCTCATATTTAACAGAAACAAAACTGGGCCAGTTTCAGTTATCAATGAGCCACTTTGCTTTGCAATAAATAACCCGTGTTTGTATTTACACAGTGCCTGCCAAGGCCTTGCTGTTCCTATCGACTCGAGAGTCACTAAAACGCTCTTGTATGGTCGAAGTGCACAGGACTGTGCAAGACAGGAAGGGACACTGAAGCACAGAAACTAAATCAAACCAGTGCAGGAGAATGGAAACCCCTTCAGGAGTTTTGGAGGCAGAGTATTTACTGCCCACTGAGACCAACCTGAAATGGCTTCCGAAGCGTTTCGTCCCCTCCTCAACCAAAGCAGGGGTCTTAAACTAGAAAAGGAGGTGTGGTTATAGATATGATGAACTTAGGCTAAACACAGGCCCAAGGAACACAGAATCACATAATTAGGTAAGGAGCTACACAAGAGGTGGAGAACACAGCATCAGGATTTCGTTACATTAATTCTCCTTTCCAAGCAATACAGGTTAATTGGGCAGAAGGTTTCATCAGTCTCAACATATTTACAAAGCCTCGGTTTCTATACAGCTGTTCTGGAGACAAAGGCACTCTTGTGTTCTCTGAAGAAACATGTATATTAAAAAGAGGAGGAGGGAAGCAGGAGTCTGGTCCTCTGCCTGCCGCTTAATAGCAGAAGCTGTTTCCCAGTTCAGTGTAACTCAGGGGTCCTTGGCCGGGGGTGTTTCAGAGGTGGTTTGCAGACTGCATGTTGAGCAAAGGGAGCGCAGAGCCCGGTGCCACTGACCCAGTGTTGGAGGAAGCTCCAGGCAGACGCTGAGGCACTTGGGGGGGGGGGGCGGCCTCCTCACGGCGAGCACATAGGCCCGTCCTCTCCCCAGAGAAGGCGGTGGACGAGTGAAGGTCACTCCGAGACCCCAGTGGCCTCATCGCTGACCCGACCATTGCCGAGGGTGGCCGCGCCTGTGGACGGCCGGGGGTTGCAGAACCCTGGACCCTGCTCTTCCTGGCCGCCCTCCTCTGTCCCCTCTTCCCCCTCCCTCATCTCCAGTCTGGTCCTCTCCTCTCTCTGGCTTGGAGCGAAATACGCTTGGCATTTGGCGATGCGTCTTTCTCCCCAGCTCAAGGCTTTGCGCATTATAATTCCTCCTCTTTCTGCAGAACAAGAAGAGAATAAAAGAAAGGGGGATAGAGGTCAGGGAAAGAGGAGGTGCGCCACCGCGGGACGTCTTGGGGCCCTTCCAGTCGGCCAGACCCGGATGGTGATGAGGGCCAGCATAATTCTAGTCATTTTTAAAGCAAGAAGACTAAAGGACAAACAAGATCCCTTTTTTAGGCCTCTTGCAGCACTTTCGATGTGGCATGGGTTCAATAAATGATTTTTCAGCTTGGGGGGAGTCTCATTAGCATGGATCTCTCCAGACTGCCCTCCCTGAGCCTGAGGACCTTGACATGCAGGGCGTTCAAGCCTCAGGAAGCTTTGAAGAAGCCAAGAATTTAGGACTTTTTTTTTTTTTTTTTTAAGGCGCGACGGGGGGGGGGGGGGACAAAACTGAAGGGTTACGTCATTCGGTTCCTCTTTGGATCCAGACGGTGAAGTGCTGCAGGATGGACAGCAGGGGGCGCTCGGGATGTGTGTCAGAATCCAGGCGCACGGGTTGCCGGGAGCCAAACGCCGGGACAAACAAAACAAAGACCTTCTGTGGCTTAGGCTCTGAGCCTGAGCAGGCTTCAGCCAGGGCTGCCTAATCTCCACCCCCTGGACCCCACCCCGCACCTCCTAGGACCCCGTCTTAATAAGCTTTCTGGGATGTCTCTCTAGAGCCAGATGGCGTTGTCTGTCTTCCTTGTCAGCCTTCCTCGGGCTCTTTCTCGATTTCTTTGTGTAGATCCTCTTGTCATCTGGGGTTTCTCTGCCCGTGCTCAGATCTGTGCTTTTCTTTCCTCCTTGTTTTTCTGCACCATACTTGGCCCATCAATAAACGTTAATGAAAAACACGAGATGAACCCACTCACAGAAAGATTTGAAGGTCAGGCAACCAGCTGGCACCTTAAAATCTAAAATATGCTGTAAAACCAAAATGTCTAACTGCTGCCATGTGGCTGTGCATCCTGGTTTCAGTGTCTGTCCTCCTGGTGGGGCGCCCTTGTCACCCCGGTCCTCCTGCTGCCCCCTCTAGAGTTTTTCCAGTGGTGTTGCCCTCCCTGACCAGCAGCAAAAGTACTTCTGGTTCACTCCAGGAAGCTTTCTACACCAGAACAGTGGTGACTCCATTAATGAGTTTTCTTGTCATTTCCAGGGCACGTTGGAACCTGGGATGGGAGACAGGGATTAAGATGAGAAATCGCAGAGCTGAGGCTTCACCCTGAGCCTGCAACTTCTTGTTGTTGGACAAACATTTTCTCTGGCTGGTCCAACCCATCTTGCCAAGGAACCTCTCTTTATACAGAGAGATTTTTCTCTTGGGATCTTCTTCACTGTCTTTTCTCCAGATTGGCGTTGGCTTATCATGGTGCCAGTATATCTCTCCACCCTTTAGAAGAATGGGACTCAAATTGTCTCCTGGCCTTTTGGGCCTTGGGGGAATGATGCAGTAGTCAGAGACCACTATAGAGACGGAGGACAAACTCCTGAGCCCTTAACCAACTCTTCAGTAAGAGTATGACTTTTACTTTCTTCCAAGGTTCAAAGACTTAAAAGTGGTTTCTGCTAAAACGGGTGACTTATCACTGGGGTCTACAGATGCTCAATACATCACTAGACACAAAAGAAAGTTTCACTTTCACTTTTTTTTTGCTTTTTGAGACAGGGTCTCGCGTTGTAGTTCAGGCTGGCCCTGAGCTCACTATGGTGCCCAGGCAAGCCGCCGCGAACTCAGCAATCCTCCTGTCTCTGCCTCCCGAGTGCTGGAATGACAGGCGTGAGCCACCACATCCGGCATTGTGGTATGCGATGTTGTTTGTTGGTGGGCGTGTCTCCACGCCCAGCATTATACGTGGTAACCGGGGATCGAACTCAGGACCTTGCGCTTGCGAGGCAGGCGCCGGAACCACTGAGCTAACCCTCCGGCCCTGTTTGTTTTTTTTGAGACAAGGTCTCACTTTGTAGTTCAGGCCAGCTCTGAGCTCACTATGTAGCTCAGGCAAGCCTGAATGAAACTCAGCAATCCTCCTGTCTCTACCTCCCGAGTGCTGGGATTACAGGCGTGAGCCACCATGCCCGGCACTGTGCTATGTGGTATTGATTGCTGGTGGGCGTGAGTCTCCACACCCAGCATTGCATGTGGTTACCAGGGATCGAACTCAGGACCTTGCACTTGCGAGGCAGGTGCCGGAACCACTGAGCTAACCCTCCGACCCTCACTTTCACTTTTTATCTCTTATTACCTTAAAACTTCGTGGACAGGTATGTTAATCATTTAGGAAAAGTTGGCAGGATAGAGTTTATTAGCTCTAAATTTACCTAGTGTCTCAACTCCCTTTCAGACTGAAGGCAGCAAGACAAGAATAATTAAAGTAATTTTCAGGACTTCCAGGGATATCCACTACCAGCTGTCTTAGTCATTTTACTTTTCGCTGGGACATAATACCCTATACTCACAACTGAAGAGAGAAGAGGTTTATTTTATTTCACATTTCACCTGTAGTCAGCTTGCTCCAAGGTAGACAGGCCTGACAGAGGGGCATGATGCAGAAAGCAGAAGAAACAGGGAGGAGCCAGAGATGAAGATAAACCCTTTCAAACCACACCCCCAGAGATCTCCCCTTCTGACCAAGCCTCCTCTCATAAGAGCACATTTACTTATTACCTGACCAGCGACTAACCCAGGGATAAGTATAGCATTCCTATGATCCCGTCACCTCCTCAAAGCCCCACCTAGGAAGCCATGAGGCTTGGGGGTAGGGGACATGGAGACATAAAACATGACAACAGCTTTTACAACTTCCAGTTCCACAGCCCTCCACACTGGGACTGATGCAGAGAAGTCTCTATTGTCCTAAACCGGCAATCACCTGAATCCCAGGAAAAATAGAGCCTCACGTGACTGAGACTGAGCCTGCCACAAAGACAGGTGTTTCCTAGGGCCCGAACCACCCTGAAGCAATTAGTGCCAGCTAGACCTGGGAGGACAGAAATGAGGTCACGGCCAGCTGGACCCCCCACTCACCACCCACCCATAAAACTGGTTTCCATTCCGTTGTGGGAACGAGCCAATCTGGTCCTCTTCTTCAGAGACGCTCCCTGCAGCTGCTCAAACTGTCTTCCCTGTCCTCTCTTCCTTTCCATTGAAAGCTTTTGCCTATAATTTCATACCATTGCTTGGTTTAAATTTCCATTATCCCTAAAGCAAAGACCCATGCTAGCAGGTGACAAAACCAAGACATGTGACCGAGCCTGCAGGGTGATGGAAGGCGGCAGCTGTGCCTGGAGCCCAGAACTCTAGGGCAGAGAGGCCCCAAAAGAGTCTGGCCTGGTTCCAGCCCCGAGTACTGCTCCTGTCGGGGTCAGAGTGCTGGAGCCTCCCAAAGTTTACACGCCACAGTCCTCCTGTCTCCGAATCTCTCTGGTTCTATTTATGCCCCCATCAATTTTGAAGTGTTAGTCATGTGTGTCCTCGAGAGGAAGAGACTAACAGCCGATCTGAGGAAACACAATAGGCTTCCATCTTGGCACTTTAGCTCTCACCGGGTGTCAAGGAATTTGGCAGCAGAGTGTGCTCTGAGCACACCTGTCCCTGCTTTGCTCTGTCCTCCGCAGCTGCTCCCATTTCCTAGTTCCAGAACCTGATGTAAGACCTAGGTAAGGAGGAGGGGGCAGACAGGCTGTGCAGTGCAGTTCAGCACTGAGAAACATCTCCACTCACCTGCCCCTGGCAGACCTTGGTCATTTAGAGGCTGAATAAGACACAGGCCTTGGGTCCGGGAGCAAGCACTTCCATTCCAAGGATCCACTGTATCTCTGAAGAGGAATAAAAATGAAATTGCTCCAGACAAACCTACTGCTGCAAAATCCTCACATCATTAGGCAGGCTGCCTCTGCAGTGCAATCCATAATCTCTGAGTTTCAGAACAACAAAAAAAAGGTTACAGTATATTCCTTTCTAAATTAAGCTTTGCATTACTTTAGAAACTAACAAAGCATTCCTTCCCATGGACACTGCCACACTAAATATTTTGTGCTTATACAGCTGTTCAAATGTTGCTGTCTTTCTTAGGTAAGGAAGACGGGGGGGGGTATCAGGTAGCAAATGGCATAGAACGGGGAAGGGTGTGGTTAAGTAGACAAAAGGATAAAATGTTTCTAAAATTATTAGGTCTGGATAAGCACAGGTTAAGGGGCTTGTTATGGTCAAATATTTAACAGCATACTTTCAAATGGAAACCTTGAGGCGTGATTAATCCTGTCCCTAACCAGGAGGACCCAGAGGCAGTGAAGGTAAATGAAGGTACCAAGGGGGCAGTGTCTGAAGGTCACCAGGAGGCCTGCTTGTTGGGCTTTGATGGCTGGGAGCAAATCAAAGTCGGAAGGCTTGCGTAGCATCCATGGGGCCCGGCACCCCCCGCCCCTGCCAAATTCATGATGTGACAGCAGTTGACCCCAGAAAGGTCAGAGAGAATGTCTGGGTGCTTTCCTCTGGAGGCATCTACTGAAAGAACAAAACTTTCATGCTGGGAAACACTGCAGGTAACATTCAGTGTAGAGACCAAGACATGACCCAAATGGGCTAATGTCCCGATTTTCTTCCAGACTGGAAAACAACAGAACTCAGACAGCTTTAGAGAGCCGCAGCAACAGCTGGAGAAAAATGGATAGAGAGGTGAAAGGCCCATGATCCTCCTCCACCAGCTCCCGCCACATACCAGGAGCTTCCTCCAAGCCACTTCTGTCTCTCGTCTCAGGAGCTTGCGCCTGGATGTCTGTCTTGCAGGCGTGCGTTCCACCGTGGCAGGTGACTTTTAAAAAGCCCTTGTCTACAAGAATTTTATGTGAAATATTTGGATCAGCTACTAGGACCATCAGTCTTCCATCACTTGCTGTCCCAGCTTACCCTCGGGTCTCTTCCACAGTCGTCGGTCCATGGCGGTGACGGGACTTGAAGTCCAGTCCCTTTGGAAACCATTTTCCTGAAAGCTGGCTGGTGGTGAGGAGCAGAACCAGAGCCGGATCCGAGTTGAGTGAGGAGCTAGATCACTCAGGTGGATTATGAGGCTGCTTCTCCCGAAGTCATCAGCTGCCCGGGGTGGGCTCAGACTTGTGGTCCTGCCTGCTCCGCCGCGCAGAGTGCAGAGCTGGTGGAGGAGGATCATGGGCCTTTCGCCTCTCTATCCATTTTTCTCCATTTTTCACTCAGCCCCGCAGTGTTTTCCGTGAAGCTGAGGGAGCGAGAGCCCTGCACAAGGGGCCCCCGAGGCACAGCTGCCCTGCAGTCCGGGCTGTCTCCCCTCAAAGCTCAGGGCACAGCCCTGAAGACAATGGTGGCTCATCTTGACACTACTTCAGCGTGGCTATGTGTCCCCGAGCTGCTCCCCACTCTCCATTTCACTGTGAAAGAGGAAACCGTGAAATCAGACATCTGTTAAGTTTCCTGCAAGCCCTCCGTTTTATCATTTTGTACGATCTTCTATTTCAGCTCTACGTATTAATGATCCCTTTCACCTGTGTGGAGCTTTAGATTTCATAAAACGCTTTCACAGCCACCCTAAGGGATGAGTGAGGTAGAAGTTATTCCATTTGCTTCAAAGATTAAGACACAGGGTCAGGGAAGTTAAGGGATTGTTTTTCCAGTGCTGGGGGTTGAGCTTGGGGCCTCTGTACCCAGCTACAACCCCAGCTCTTTGAAAAATAAAAAGGGGTGGATTATGAGGCTGCTTCTCCCGAAGTCATCAGTTGCCCGGGGTGGGCTCAGACTTGTGGTCCTGCCTGCTCCGCCTCGCAGAGTGCAGGGTGTACAGTCCGCCCACCAGGCTGGGACGTGGGGAAGCGCTTTATAATCCCCCAGACAGCAAGCGGCCACCTAGGACTGTGGCCCAGGTTATTCTGCTTGAGCTCTTTGTCCTTTTAGGGAGGGGATCCATCCTGTCCTTGAAATCAGAAAAGCGTAGATCTTTACAGAAAAAAATTAAAATGTTAGATGTCTTAGGTGTAATATGGATGCCAGGGTAAAATCCCCTTCTGTTGCCTTTTAAAAGCTTGTAAACGTGTGTGCAACTCTCTCCTCTGGTCAGATTGCAAATTCCTCCTCCCTCCAGCCGGTATCACAGAGCCCAGCGCCTAGCAGGGCCGCGGCACTGCCGGGGAGAGGAAGGGAAAGTGGCGATGTTAGCAGGCTGGGCCGGACGGATGTCTCTGCCCGACTCCGGCCCCTCGTTCTACCACTGCTGCCCTGGCACGTGTCCTGCGGCTGCTCTATTCCCACCTCTTAGGACATCGCACCATTTCCCACCACGGCAGCTGCAGCGTCCTGCCCTTTGGCGTGTTTTTCCATGCACAAGACGGGCTCACAGAGACGAGGGACATGAGGCCGCGGCCTGGGAGAGCTCGGCCCGGGAGCACGATGTGAGTGAGAACGCAGCCCACTGCCCTGGCCGGAGGAGCAGAGGGGTGCAGGGAGGGGCCACCGTGGGCTTCGGTCGGGAGGGAGGGCTGCTGCTGGGGAGAGAGCAGCGCAGACGCCCGGAGACCGCCCGGCAGTGGGAGGGAGGCAGGCCGGCGGGGTGCACCAGCGAGGCCAGCCCAAGGCCCGGATGGCCCCTCTGGCCACTTGCACACACTTGGCACAAGCCCCAGGGCAATCTTGCTTCATCTCCCTGGACCTCTGCTCTCAACAACAAGTGTGACATCAATCCCTTTAGGAAGGACAGGCGGGAGGGCACACTCAGTAATGACCGAGAGCCTAGGACTATTGATCTACTGAATAGAGGAGACCCTAACTTAAGACCTTTGGCCACTATTACCCCACTTGCTCTCTTTCTCCTATTTCCCCAGTCTTCACTTTCCCAGAGGAGGTGGAGAGGGAAAAGGACTCCAAGACTGTGGTGAGCAAGGCCACTCCCAGTACTGAGACCATCCCACCCCCTGGGGACAGGCTGAGTTGAGTTCCACTGGCCAAACATCTGACTGGTCCCCCCACCCCCGAGGCAGAAGAGCCTGCAGCAGAAGGAGATCCTCGTCCCCCACCCCATACCAGTGGCCATGACAAAGATCCCAGAGTGACAGAATATTGGAGTCAGCAAGGGCCTAAGGGATTACGTACTGGTCCAACACTCACCACTAGATGAGAGAGCTACTTGGCCATGACATGAGTCCAGGGCCACCCAGGAATTTACTTGGAAAAATCTGAACTAGAAGTCTAGAAGTCCAGCCCAGGGCAAATCTGAGCGGGCCAGGAAGAGAAGTTGGAATTTGCAACACTTCTTTTGGAGCAGCTGCTGAGTGTGCAGCCGTGTGCTGTGTGCTGCAGCCGTTTGTGGAGACTCTGCCCCACCTCCCCGAATCTGCCTAAATTGCTGTTTGAAGAATCCTTCTGGCTGTCACTTGCTGAACATTTACAAATGCTCCACAAGCAAAAAGCAGAAGTTGTAACTCTTCTACCTTCCTTTTAGATCACCGTTTCCATAAGCATCCTGCAAACTCTCATCCAACCCGTGAATCAAATTAATTTGAATAAATAAGTATTTTTTGAGCTCCTGTTGGAAAGACAATGTACCAGGCCCTGGCCTCTGAAAAGACAAACCTGCAGTTGGAGGTGGTGGTCGACATCTACAATCTCAGCACTTGGAGAGGCTGAGAAGGAAAATGGCAAGTTCAAACCCAGCCTGTATAACCTAGTGACTTAGACCCTGTCTCAAAACAGTTTTTAAAATAAAAATTAAAAATCAAAAGGGCTGAGGATGTAGCTCATGAGGAAGGCCCTAGGTTCAACCTTTAATCCTCAGTAAGGAGAGAGAGAGAGAGAGACAGTAAGGGGGGCTCTGTCTTGAGAAAATCCACAGGCTATTCAGGGAGGGATCAGGAAAAATTACATTCAAAATTACTATCACAAAGCAGCAATATAAGAAGTTTCATGACACAGTAAACTGGTATTTGCAAAATTTCTAGACTAGATCATAAGAACTAGTAGTAAATAGAAGAGAGCTGTGAACTGAACAGTTCAGGGAAGATCATCAAGGAGTAAGAATTTGTTAAGACTTTAATGATGGAATTTAGAGGAATGAATAGAAGGGAGCTGCATTTCAGAAACAGAAAATAGGCAGAGAGAAAAAGTCAAGTTTATTCTGAGTAATAACATAAATCACAGCAGTAGATGTGCTTATCAAATATGGTCCTCAACATCTAACCCTTATTAATTCTCCTGATTCTCACATAGTTTACATTATTACTATTATTGTTCCATTTTTACATTTGGGGAAACTGAGGCACAGAGCAGGGTTTTTTGTTATTGTTGTTGTTTTGTTTTGTTTTTTGTTTGCTTTTAAGCAACTAGGCTGAGGACATAGCTTACAGTGACTAAGCCAGGACTTCAGTCTTGAGGCCATGTTCCCACCCATTGCTTTACAGAACTTCTTTGAAAATAGACATACGATTATTAGGAAGACCTGCTGAGGCAAGTCTTAAGGATCTTGAACACTACGTAGTATTCATAACCTCACTGGGACTTGATTTTGTGGGCAGTAGGGAACCATTAAACAGTGCAAATGAGGAAGTGGCTATGAATTAAATTGAAATACACAGGAAGAAAATCCAAAGGCATTTCACACAGGAAAAAGTATATAGAAATTTATTAGTGCTAAGGAATCAAATTCTGTGTCTGTGCCACTGAGGGACCAACCAAAAGGTAAACAGCCCTCCAAGGGAGGCCCAGAGCCAGGATGGCCCAGGGGGACAGAAGATGCCGGAGAGCAAGGGAGAGGCTGGCAGAATGGCCCAGGACCTTGAGCGTGTAATTCTGCAATATCTTTTTTGCTTTTTGAGACAGGGTCTCGTGTTGTAGTTCAGGCTGGCCCTGAGCTCACTATGGTGCCCAAGCAAGCTGCCACGAACTCAGCAATCCTCCCGAACTCAGTCTCTGCCTCCCGAGAGTGCTGGGATTACAGGCGTGAGCCACCACGTCCAGCATTGTGGTATGCGGTGTTGATTGTTGGTGGGCGTGTCTCCACGCCCAGCATTATATGTGGTTACCAGGGATCAAACTCAGGTCCTTGCGCTTGCGAGGCAGGCGCCAGAACCACTGAGCTAACCCTCCAGCCCTGCAATATCGTAACCATAACTGAGTCAAAGCTTCAGGAAGACAAAGTCAGCTTATCTCCTTTATTGTTCTCTAATTGCAGGTAATTTATTCTTTTCTCCCTTCCCTCTTTTTATATGCTAAAATGGAAATGCCTTTTTTCCATTCACCAAATACTTCCCTTTCTTTTTAAGTTTCAGTTTTGCTCACAAATTCCACGCAGGAAGATAAAGCCTAGCTTGTTCCTCTCATGACCCACTGCCAGCCTCGACCTTCCACCATAATGAACATGAGTAAATGAAGTAACAGGAGACTTGAAAGGGTTGTCATTGAAATAAGAGCAATTCTGTAATTTTCCATGCACAGTGTGTGCAAAGGAGACTGATCAACCCATGGAGGAAAGAGATCGAGTAATCTGAATCCCGGGCCCAGATGAGATAGTTTTCTAGGATGGAGCTTTGGGAGCGGAACATGGGAGATGAGCCCCATCCTGTTCAGATGGTCTTCAGGGAGTATCAGCTTCGTGTGAGTGCTGCTTGGAGCCACAGAGCGTGGATTGTAGGGCTAAACTCAGTTTGGGCTCCAAGAAAAATTATGTACTTAGCTTTGTAAATTGTGGTAGTCAGTATAAACACTGCCTGAATTTATGGCCACACCTTAATGACTCCACTTTTGGAAATGGACTGCAAATGTGAATTCCAAGCAGCTGGTCTGTGTCCACCCAGAGGAAGCAAATAGATAACTCAAGTGGGGCGGGGTGAGGAATGGCTGCTAATGCCATTCGAATTTCATTCTTCTGAACATAGGTTTTTGTTTGAATAATGAGTCAATTCCTTTGTGTTAAATTGAAAGCCAAAAAAAAAAAAAATCCTGTAGCAAACTTGACTGTCATGGTATAGACATCCTGTCTTCAAGCACATGATTTTCACTGATAAACTGAGACCGGTGGTCCCTCCTCAGCCCCTGCTTTCTCTTCAGCTGTTGCTACTGGAGGAGACTTGAACTCACACCTAACACTGAGTCATTTTTGATAAGCACCGTGTATGAGGAGTTTGGAAATAAGTCCCATTACAGACTCAAGTTCTGGGAACACAGCCAGTGCCTCTTGGTTCTTGTGTCGACCCTTAATTCTTCCATTTCAGCAAGAGCTGGGATCTCAGGCACAAAGAACAAAGCCTAATGGACAGTTAACTTTCCATCACTGAGCTGATCGGCATGGTTCACAGCTTCAGAGGTTTCAGTCTGTGATCACTTGGGCCTGTTTTTTTGCACCTTCAGTAGCACAGCACATAGGGGCAGGAACACACGGCTCTCAGAGGAGGCTGCTCACCTCACGGAAGATACGAAGCAAACTGGAAGGAGACAAGGTCCCACTATCCCCTCTGAGGGGGCATCTGACATGGGCCCAACTTCCTTCAGCTAGGGTTTCACCCCGATGGGCTCCAACACCTCCCAGGGGCACCATGGGCTGACCAGGCCTCTAACACATGGCCTTTGGGGAACATTACAGGTCCAAACTACAGCTCCTGGATATCCATGTGCCCTGCAGTCACAGGTCTCTAGCTGCCCCTTCCCCCCATGCTGGGCTGAGTCCCTGCGCTGAGCTCTTTCTTAGCCTGGCTTCTCTTTCAAGCTCTAACTAGATAGAATACTGCTTCTCCCTCAGATTAGATACTTCACCCAGCTCATCATCCTGTGTTTGTCTTTCCTATTAACTGGATTTCTGTCTTGTCAGAACATGGATTCACTGGGTCCTAAGACAGGATAGGCTGGCCTCATATTGATTTCTGTCCACCTAATTTGGTGTCTCCCGGTAGCAGTGGTACCTTCCCCTAAGTGAGATGTTTGATTCTTGTAGGGACGTTTTTGTCTCTACAAATTACTGGGACTGGCACCAGGGCATTTACGAGGAGGCAACCAAGGATGCTGGCTGTTCCTGCACAGCACCTGTACCACAACCAAGAAATGTCACATGTCCTATACCACCGTTGAAGGTCACACTGGACAGGTCTGTGAAACCCTTGCTTAAAATTATTGGGATGAGGAGCTCAATTTCATTTTGCTTGGGCTCCCTTATTTTTGCAAATTCTAATATATACTGAATTTTTCAGTAAACATCCTCTAAGCACTTTTAAAGCAAGAAAAGCATGTAGTTTGTTTGGCTCAGAACTTTACCAGCAGTATTTACTCTGTTGCATATCATTTTAGTATGCATTAGTCTTCTTTATCAGTTTGTTTATAATCAGGGCATGATATTAAATTTTAAAATATGTGATTATTGCTTGTTATTTGTGAGTTTATTTTTCCAAGTAGTAAATGTGATATAATAATCATTTCAAAATAATCTACTGGGCCTGGGAGTGGAGTTGAGTGGTAAAGCACTTGCCTAATGTATACAAGCACCTGACTTTGATCTTTAACAACAGATAGGAAGGAAGGAACAAAGGAAGGAAGGAAGGAGGCAAAGAAGGAAGGAAAAAAGAAAAGTCTGCTAAGGTTGAAAGTGACTGGCTTAATGGACACTATGATGCTATCATTAAAGCCGAAAGGGACCGATGACATGTTGTGTGATCTGGGACACTGAGCTGCCCTATTGAGAGGTTTCAAGGTCAGTATCTGCTTAAGGAGCTGACCACTTTCCAAATGCCACCATTTACCTTCACTGGGGTCTTAGAGGGTTTCAGAATCCAGGGTCACTCAAATCAATCAAATCCAAAGGCCTCATCTTACAGCCATGTTATCCATTTACACTAGGAGAGCCATCTTCCTCCCAGGGGTAAGAGGCTTGTGTCCATGGTTCAGAGCAGCCCTGGAAGCACAAGGACAAGTGAATATGAGTGCTGTGCGGGGGCAGCCAGGGTGCAAGGCAGAGGCCAGCAGAGGCGCTCTTCCCACGGCACAGCCCACTTCTCCGGCGACCCTGGGCACAAAGCGCAAGGTCTGTCCTCTGCACAGTGCTGAGCGCTTGGGTGGGCACTGCCAAGTTATCATTCTTTGGATTTCCGTTTCTGTACCCAAGCTGACCCCTCTCCTCCATCCAGCCTAGCTAGCTCTACCTCTGCCCACCTTTGCACAGTCTTCTGCCAGGCAACATACAATACAACTAATTAAACTCCTTCTACTAAATGACATCTGCATTCTAAACCTGCCTTCCTCTGATTACACTCAAATCACCTACCATAGTTGCAGTTCTGTGAAGTCCGCCCATTTCAGTCTCTCACATTTGCCTGGGAGGAAGCTAGTTACCTCCATTGTGCTGAATTCAATGCAGAAGGCTGCCTTGTGCCCCTGATCTTGATTCATGAAGAGGGAGGCTCTCCCTTCCTGCTTCTGTGTCCTGCTGAAGTTGACATCAGGAAGAGAACTGGCCAGATCCAGGTCCCTTCTCTGCTCTGCACCAGCATCTACAGCTGGGACAGCTTCCCTGATTCTGATTTCAATTTGATACAAACTGAAACAGAAGTAAAACAGCCTCTCACCACCTCCCATGTACCCATCTGGGAGGCAAAATCCTCACAAGGATACAGCTGGAGTTCACCCATACTATGATAACAATAGTTCAGAGGAGTTGATACTGGCCTCTGGTGTTGTTATTTTTAAATATACAGGAATTTTCACTTGTAAAAGCTGGTTAGAGATGGAGTGATCTGCTGTTACTTGAGCTGTTCATCTCAGTCACCTGAGTATTAGCAGTCCTTACGATTGTCCTCTGTGCTCTTTGACCTCCCACAGTGGAAGCTTGTGCTACTCTTCCTATACTTGTAAGAATCTGTGTCACTTTAATCTTCTGCACTTTCAGATATATTAGACACTCATATATATCACCCTCATGAATCTCGTTGATTGACTGTGAAGAAGCTTCTCCTGGGCCAGAGATTTAGCTCAGCGGTTCCAGCGCCTGCCTAGCAAGTGCAAGGTCCCTGGTTTAGTCCCAGTAACCACATACCACAATACTGGATGTGGTGACTCACAAGCATGGTGGCTCATGCCTGTCATCCCAGCACTCAGGAGGCAGAGGCAAGAGGATTGCTTAGTTCAAGGCTTGCCTGGGCTACACAATGAGCTTAGGGCCAGCCTGAACTACAAAGTGAGACAGAAAGAAAGAAAGAAAGAAAGAAAGAAAGAAAGAAAGAAAGAAAGAAAGAAAGAAAGAAAGAAAGAAAGAAAGAAAGAAAGAAAGAA
>PVIC010016947.1:0-33337 GCA_004025085.1 Thryonomys swinderianus
AAAATCACAGTAATACGAAGACATTTTAAAAGAAAGAGATGCGGACTTGTCCTTTTCTGTTAAATCTGCCATTGGTGGGCCAGAGGGTTAGCTCAGTGGTTCCGGCGCCTGCCTCACAAGCGCAAGGTCCTGAGTTCGATCCCCAGTTACCACATATAATGCTGGGCGTGGAGACACGCCCACCAACAATCAACACCGCCAGACGTGGTGGCTCACGCCTGTCATCCCAGCACTCAGGAGGCAGAGACAGGAGGATTGCTGAGTTTGCGGTGGCTTGCCTGGGCACCATAGTGAGCTCAGGGCCAGCCTGAAGTACAACGCGAGACCCTGTCTCAAAAAAAAAAAAAAAAAAAAAAAATCTGCCATTGGTGTTTGAAGGTGCTGTTTGTGGATTCGGGAAGGACAAACGTTGGTGATGGCACAACGGAATTAAGACAAATGATAATTGAAAGAGATGACAAAAGCTGGTGGATTCTATGGGGAAATAATCACAAACTGCTGTCAGGCGGATTCCAATAGGAACATTGCTTCATGTGAAATGTTTTTTAAACAGCTCAATCAGAGCATTAAGCCAGAGCACTTCCAGGGTGTCTTCTGCTGAGTGCACCGTTACGTTTCCATCAGAGACTCCTCCACTTGTATTATTTACTGTTCTTGCTGCCTGTTTAGCTTCTTTGTGGGTCGACACTCAACTAGGAATGAGAAATATCAGGTGGCAAGAAAGATTCTGTCTGCGGGTGTGTAAGGTAATTCTGTAGTTTCACCATATTGATTCCTCATCTGGATCACAATCACGGATCTGCCAAGTTGCTTTTGTGTGTTAGCCCAGGTTAAATGCACGTACTCTGTTTAAAGTGTTTCTCTAACAATTCGAGATATGCTTTTGGCTTCTAGAAGTGCATTTCTCTGGCATTTTTTTTTTTTTTTTTGAGACAGGGTCTCGCTTTGTAGTTCAGGCTGGCCCTGAGCTCACTATATAGCCCAGGCAAGCCTCGAACTCAGCAATCCTTCTGCCTCTGCCTCTGCCTCTGCCTCTGCCTCCTGAGTGTTGGGACTACAGGCGTGAGCCACCACACCTGGCACTGTGGCATGTAGTATTGATGGCTGGTGGGCGTGAGTCACCATGCCCAGCACTGTATGTGGTTACTGGGCTTGAACTCAGGACCATTGCGCTTGCAAGGCAGGCGCTGGAACCACTGAGCTAAATCTCCAGCCCTCTCTGGCATTTCTTTATGGAGTAATACTCGAAATGCTTGCTCGCTCCTCCTCTCTCCACTGTACCCTGCAGAGATTTCTGTCAGAGTCCCTACAGTGCACTGCATTTATTGGCTGACGTGTGTGTCTTCTGTTAAATAGTCACACGGAGCCTGGCATCGTGCACAGAAGCCCACTGAGGAATAACTCCTTGGTCAGAGAGCCTCGTTCCAAAGAATGCTGCCCCGCAGACCTTCCTCTTGCCCCCCGGGGTCCTGTTTCCACCTCGTTCCACCCACCGGGATCCTGGGAGGCTGACTGCATGTCCATTCAGCTCCCTCTTCTCTGCCTTCCCTTTGGTTTGGCCAACAGGAGGCAGGAGACAGAACAGGAAGCCAGGTAGGCTGGAGTCTGTCTGTCTCTGTATGTCTTTCTCCATATCACTTCCCAGGCACAGGGACTGGATTATGCCTCACCAGTTCCTTACACCCTGCCCACACCTTTGCGAAAGTCCATTAGCCAGTCTGAAGTCCCCCCTCCCATTGTCTCGCTGGGATTGTGCCTGATGTTTGCCACCCCTGAGTCATCCAGATAACGAAGTCGGCTGTAACTCATGTGTCACAGCCTAAGAAAGCACTCTCTTCCGGGTCAGGGGCCTCCACGTTAGGATCAGCTCATCAAGGGTCAGCAAACTATGGCTTGTGAGCCAGACCTAGCCCGTGGCGTACTTTTGTAAACAGAGCGTTGTTGGAGCACAGCCACAACCATTTATTTACTTACTGTCTGTGGTTGTTTTGAGCTGTGACGGGGTGAGGGGATGCGACAGAATCCACATGGCCTGCAAAGTCTAAAATATTTGGCCCATGATAGGACCCTGACTTAGAGGAAAAATATGCATACGCACTTCGTCATCTTCATGGAGAGGCTCCCAGGCCAGGTGCCAGGGATACTTGTGAGCAAACCCATGATGACTAATGGGTGGTTTCAGTCCTGTGGGCTGCCAGGCTCTCGGGGACCTTGCATCTCTCTGCTGACACCACAGCAACCTGGGAAGAAACTAAGTCCCTGTGACATGAAGAAAATGTGACCGAGCAAAACAGAAAGGCATTTGCGTTTAAATGTGTCAGTAGTTTGTGACTGCAGAAGTGAATAGTATCCTGGAAAAGAATGAGTCTCCCAGATGTTGCCACATGTTTTTGTCAGTTATTTCATACATACCTGGTGCTCTGATCCCCCAGTATGACCATGAGGTGTCTTAGGAGTGCCCGAGTTTTATCCAAACCTGTATCCCAGGGCTAAACCCTGAGTGGCTGATAGTCAGTAAATATTGTTTGACAAGTGGTAATCCACAGCTAACTCAGAGGCGGGCCAAAGAAATATGGTGTGGAGGCCTTCCCTGGGAAGACGTATTAGGGACTGTCCTCTTTTCCGCTCGAGTCTCTGCCCGCTCAACCTTCACAGGGCAAGGACAGTTAGAAGACAGTCTGTCCTCCCAGCAAGGTACCCCCAGGGCAGACTGCTACAGAGTCTGCAGAGGCCTGTGAAAAAGGAAAATAAAGAATCACGGAGAATTTCAAGGTCTTGTCACAGAGTGAAACACCAAGAATGTGCCGGCTACGCCTGCCCTGGCAGCATCCCGGGGAAGCCAGCCCTGCCCACCGACCCCTAGAGAAAGGCGGCCTGCAAGAACTCAGGGGTGTGCTCCTGACCAGAGAGGCTGTGTGGTGCCCAGCACGGCACAGGCGCCCATGGCTGCAGAGGTGCAGGGACAGTGGGCTCTGGGAGTGAAAAGATAGGCGTCCAGTGCTGCCCAAACTGGGACAACACTTGGTGCCATCCCGGGGTTTGCTCTCATCTCAGACCTTCATGCAGGGCGGATCCCTCGTCTTTCTTCACGTTCCCAGTTCATCCTTGAGGCACGCAAGCCACCCATCTCAGGGCTATCAACCTGGTCCGTACTAATGCATCTCATGGGAAGCCTGCTTAGGGGTTTCTTTAAGGCTGACAGCTCCTGTCACCACATCTGCCTGCAAAACAAGGTGCATCCGCAGACTTTCCTCTTGTTCCCAGAACCCTCCTTTGCTTCATCAAATGGGAGCTTGGGAACCATCCCGACCCCTCTGCAGGAGCCCCCGGGCTTCCCTAACACTAGGTATTTGCCCTGCCAGCTTCTCCTGCTCCCTCAGCCCTTCCCCGCCCTGTAGGCAGAGCTATCTCTTCCCCCTGGAGTCACAGCAGCCTCCTGGGGGTCTCAGGTGGTGACCAGCAAGCTCTAGCAAAGACTCCTGAGTAGTGCTTCCTTTTGAAATCGGGAGGGAGGGGATTTTCGCATTTTGCTTCTTTCTGTCCTTCATCGGCAGACCCTTGCTGCAAAACAGGGCTTAGGGGCTTATTCCTAATCAGTCGGCTTGTGGGAGCACCCCATGTTGTTTGCTGAAAGTTGGAGGTTTCCTCATAGCGCTAGATACCACCCTCACCAGGGCAGGTGGTGACAGCTCCAGGGTCCTCACCCCCATGTGCCCAGCTCCGCCGCTAGGTGGCGTTGTCCCATGGCACGTCTGAGTACTCTTTCTCCACAAAGATGAGACACTGGCTGGCGCTCTGGTGCTCTCAACAATGGAACTGGTCCTTAGGGAACGAGCGGCTGAAGCTCAAAGCTCAGGAGATGACAGCAGACAAGACATTCCCTTCCAATTGGGGAGTGGCACCATGTACCATAAAGCCACGGTTAAGGGACGCCTGATGGGTGCGGTGGAGTTTGCCTCTGATCGAGGGACCAAGCTAGTCCCTAGGGCCATGGCTGGCTCCTGCTCCTCTTGAGTGCTGGGTATTCTCAGGCCTCGTGTGTCTCACTGTGACCTGTTCATGACAGCAGCTCCAAGAGCGCCCCCGGCTGCCTCTGTGCTTGTCTGGGTGACAACAAAGGTGGCCTGTCCCCACCCTGGCCAGCAGCTTGTCCCTCACATGCTGCCTGTGTTCTCTTCTCTCGCAGGGTCCCCGGTGGCAGATACAGCTACAGCCCTGGGCAGGCCCGGCCCAGTCTTTGGATGAAGAGGCCCGGAGATTCCTGAGATACATCAGCACCACCCAGGTTGTGTTCTGGGCTCAGACGTCTTTGGAAACAGTGTCAAAGGCACCGGTTGCCTCTTAGACAGAAGGAGGAGTGGGCGGTTTCTGACAGGTCCACTCCCCTAGAGGTGAATAAGACGCTGTCCTTCGAGAGGTATTTTCGTTCTCCCAGGAGTCTCATCAGCCTGAAATGTTCTAGTGATTCATGCCCAAGTATTTCAAAGATCCACTTTAGGAAACTGCTTTGGAAACCCATTTGAAGCAGCAGATTGATCCCTGTGAGTAGGCGGTCAAGTGTGTCACTGAACAGCCGTCATCTGGAGCTCGAGCACCATTCTGTGTTTGGAGCCATTCGCCTTCTTGCTTTTCTGCCACAGACGCTTGACAGCCAGGGACACACTGGGGCAGAGAGCAGAGGAGCCTCTGAGGCAGGACGATGAGAAGTTAATGAAGCCCAAGGCTCCCTCTCCTCGGAGCACTTTAAATCATGACTGAGCCAGCGCGGCCTCGATTAGTGACTTAACACACGGCGGCTCCTGCACGATTTAGCGGCTAGCGGGCAGTCAGTGCCCTGAGCAGCCAGAGAGCCCATCCATTACGGGAGTCGTGGGTGGCTCTTTACACGTTAATCAGGAAGTTCCACGTTCAAGTTCCCTGATTCTAAAAAGACAGGAGGGGGAGACCTAGGTCTGAGAGCCGCTGAACTGTGACCCTAGAGGGGCCGGTAAATTCAGAATTCGAACTTCTGTGGAGCCGAGCATAGGCCCGTTCAGGACACTGCGCTGTGGACCTTGCCTGACTTAAGGGATCTGGCCCTCAGCGTACGGGCCTCGGGACCCTTTTCCTCCCGAGCCTTGCTGGTTATGAAGCTCATTTTCAACCGTGGGAGAGACTATATTTAGGCCTCTAGGAAGCTAGTTTAGGTGTAAAAGAAAGTTCTACTTCTCATATGATACAGATGGACAAGCATAGGGATTCTAATACTTGTCACTCAAATATGGAATTAAAAGCTTGTGGAATTAATTGTGGGTGATGTGATGATAAATTGGCCTTTGTGCTTTTCATCTGATTTTGCTGCTGCAAGTTAATTTGGTGGATTTATACAGGCTTAATTAAAATACTGAATTTAAATTTTCTCATTTGGCTTTTTACAAACGATGGGAAGCTATGACTCTTACAGACTCTTCAAGGCTCCAGGAGAATATGAGAGGTGTTAAATTTGTAAACTAAATTTGAGAACTATAGGCTCCACCTTCCAAAATTAATTTACTGAGTGCAAGACTTCAAGTTTCATTTTATATATAGTTATAAAACTTATCTGAGCCATATTTATGTAGAAGGTGATCTCGAGATGTGCCATAGTCATTTCAGATTCTTCTTGGGCTTTTCCCATGACTCCTGGGCTGAGAGAACAATTCTTTAAAAAGCTGAAGTATCCTCCAGTGTGATACAGTCTGATATTGTAACCGCTGGCAATTTACTTTGTTTCTTTGGCCGTCACTCTTCTGATCTTGAAAAGTAAGAGATTGGATCAGATTATTTCTGATGTCTCTTCCAGGTCTGTGATCTTGTGCTGTGTAGACAGTGTGATAGAATTATTAATAATGGTGTACCGAGAACATGCCCAGAACTGTGGTAGACCTTGGGGATTGAAGTGCTGTCTTCAAGAAGCCAGCAAATGAGTTGTGAAGGCAGAAACATGTTGCATAATTATTATTCAGCTTAGTGAGTGCAAAATAGAGATTAGGTTGTTGAAGCCCTAAGAGAGAAAGATTTCCTTCACTCTCCTTAATCCTTGTGTGGTCCTTTGGGTGGATGTAGGACCCTGATTAACACAAGATCTGATAAGTAAAAGTATAAAAGTTTTATCAAACTTACATATACATGGTATCTTCAACGGGAGAATGAGAGCCAAAGAAATGATTATGGGCCAATGTTTTTATCTCTTTTAGACAAAGAACAGTGAAATTATGAAGAAATGACAGGAAAATGGCTCTCTGAACTAGGGCAGAAAATCTAGGGTTCACGCCAAGAGACATGCTGGGGGCAGGGCATATAAAAGCAGGTCAAAGATCAAGGTTACTTTAAAAAGTTCACGTATTTAGGCTCTTTGCAGCCCCAATTACCAGTCTTTGGTGATTACGATTACTTTCTAGCCTTGGGAAGGGAAGGACATCGCTGTCAAATGAATTTTTATGGGTTGCTACATGTAGGAAAAGACAGGCCAGATGTCTCTTTCTGAAGTTTCAAGTCCTTAAGTGATTTCAACTTGAAATAATCAACATCCCAGTTTGATGTGTCTCAAGATGGCACATTCTAAACTCCTTCAAAGCTCACTAGAAGGTGTCTTGTCCTGCAGAAAGTGAGATATAGTTCTGGACCTCACGGTGGTTTTGTCATCCAGGTTAAGTCCTACGCTTTGATGCACGCCCAGATCAGTAGGAGGCCAGTGGGTGGGAGCTGTCACAGCTGACACTAGGCGGTTCTGTATCAGAATCTTTTATGAACCATTGCGCCCTCCCCCTCTCTGTGTAATGCAGAGCTTTTTGGCTGCTTTTGTGGCATAGTCCTCATTTAGAACTCTTCTTGACAATAGAGAGCTTGCAAAACTGGCAGAATATGAGAGTCACTGTTACTTAAAATTTTCACAGTTAGCAGTAGTGAGTCATAATGGACTAGGAAAAAATAAAACTGGAAAGTACTAAAGTGAATTCCACCCCCATCCTCTTAAGCTACTTTTTAACATTTTTTTTTTTAAATCTCCCCAAGTGTGTGTTCAAACTTGGACAACAAGGCCTAGGATTTGATTTATTTTTTTCATGCATCAATGCAGCAGGAATGTGTGGAGCCCTCCTCTGTGGCTGGCACTGTGCTGGGCTCTGAGATATAAAAGCTGAATAAATATCCTCCTCCCTCTAAGCCAGAATGCAAGAGTGGCATGGGTCCTCTGACAGAGGGAGCCTGGGGCAGGGAAGGCACTTTAGATTGCAGGAGATTGATCACAGAGGCTCAGGGCATGGCACAGCCAGCAGCACCCTGGTGGCACAGTTGGTCCCTGCATTTTTTTTTTTTTTTTTTTAGACAGGGTCTCGCTTTATAGTTCAGGCTGGCCCTGTGCTCACTATGCAGCCCAGGCAAGCCGCAGCAAACTCAGCAATCCTCCTGTCTCTGCCTCCCGAGTGCTGGGATTACAGGCGTGAGCCACCATGTCCGGCATTGTGATATGCGGTGTTGATTGTTGGTGAGCATGTTTCCACGCCCAGCATTATATGTGGTTACCAGGGATCAAACTCAGGACCTTGCGCTTGTGAGGCAGGCGCCGGAACCACTGAGCTAATCCTCTGGCCCTGGTCCCTGCATTTTTAATGAAATAGTGGAGGATATGGTATGTGGGTGGAGTATGCAGAATATAAATTGAGTTGAGTTAGGTATATATTTTTTAATGTGAAGAAACATGATAGCAGGGCAAGGTTCTATAGGCACCAATATACTGTCCTGCTATCAAGAAATGGTTAAATCACAAACAGTGTTCTGTTCTAAAGAAACTTTCCAGATCCAGCTTCTTATGGCAACCCCCAAACCATATGCTTCCAGGAAGTAAGCCTTGCAGTACAAAATCAATCTCAGCAACAGGGGCTGTTTTAGATATGAAAAAATAAAATACGTTTTGAAGCCTATTTTTCTATCATATGTGTGTCTCATTATCTACTCATCTAGCTGTAGAAATAATCTAGGAACTCAGGCTCTGGAGCTTCAGACTATAACTTTACAACCTTGTGACAGTGGTGTCTATTATATATGCTCTCACACACCGACACAGACAGACACACACACACACACACACACACACACATACCCATGCACCAGGACACAAACAACAGACCCAAGTTTGCACTTGAACATTTCAAAATAATGGGATAGTTGCTTATTGAAGTAATTACTGCCCTAAATCCCTGAATTTTGGGGCCCCCTTCTGTCCCCTTCTACTTGTGGATTGGCACGCATACTAGTCAATGTTCTGGGATGCAACATGAAATGAAAATCAATTAGATCCATTTAAGCTAACTAACTAAAAATAATTTCAGAAAACAGTTTTTCCCCCTGGAGTCTATATTCCTTTGTCTAGGCCTAATGTACTTTATGTGGCTAAAATTACAAGGGAGAATTGGGCAGACAGGAAGCGTAATTACTTGAATCAGGGCTTAACTCAGAGTCGCTGTCCTCTCTTACTTTGCTTGTAAGGAGGATTACAGAAGCCCTGGCCATAAATCTTAAATAGAAAGTTCAAAAGAACTCAATATTTAAATAATTTTAGGAACAGAATTTTATGAAGGGGTCCTAGTTATTTCCCAAAGCGAATGACTGCCTGTGAGATTGTTAATAAGTGGTTAACACTGTGGAGCTCCTATGGTTTTATTTTTGAACTAAGGGAGGAGAAGGGAACATGATTAGAGAACTGCATAGAAAAGAATGTCTCTCTAATAGGGAGATGTCTGTGCAAGATAAAATCCCTGAATAGGAAGAAATGCTTAATTAGGCAAAGCATTATCTTTAATAGAATAAAACTCTAGCTACCGATGTTGGCCAAGGAAGAAAAAATAGATTTCAAAACCCTGACTCTTGGCCCCTCCTACCTGACTTCTGGAGGCTTCTGGCTAATCCAACCATTCGGGTCCCTCATTAGGGGTGAGATCGGAGGCTACTGCTTTCACTTGAAATTTCTGACTCAAGTGTATCTTCATCTTTTTTTTTTTTTGAGACAGGGTCTCGCTTTGTAGTTCAGGTTGGCCCTGAGCTATGTAGCCCAGGCAAGCCTCGAACTCAGCAATCCTCCTTGCCTCTGCCTCCCAAGTGCTGGGATTACAGGCATGAGCCACCACGCCCGGCACTATGGTATGTGGCACTGATTGCTGGTGGTCATGAGTCATCACGCCCAGCATTGTATGTGGTTGCCGGGATCGAACTCAGGACCTTGCGCTTGCGAGGCAGGCGCCTGAGCCACTAAGCTAAATCTCCGGCCCTGTATTTTCATCTCTTAATTCACAAAGGCACAAGAGAACCCATTTAGAACATTTCCCTGGGTTCTACAAAAGGCCAAGCCCTCCAGGGAAGTCTCAGAACCATCTGCGTAAGACTTACCCAAGGGGAGCTTCTTAGAATGCATGTTTCCAAGTCTTAGCCTCAAAGATTTTGATTTTGCAGACATGGAGCAGAATCCAGGAAGCTACATTTAAAAATACCTCCCAAGTAATTTGGACACAGGCAAGATCATAACTTAAACATCACGGTAGAGGCTACAGTTAGGTTTTGGTGATGTCCGAAGGAAAACATGAACAAAAGACCTATTGAACATACATTTCCTATCTCACGTTAGGAAGTTCTTGGTGGAGAAGCACTTAACCAAGAGCAATACCAATGGAAACCAACACACAGTTAATAAGAACGTTCCAGAAAGTGTCCTCAAGCAAATGGCTCTAGCTTATGAGGTCCAGGAATGCCCTGAACCCCACAGGACTGGCCTGGACCATCTGTCCCCTAGCCCATCTGTCCCCTAGCAGTCCAGGGCCAAATAAATACATCAGTGCTTGGGCTAACATGGCAGCTTCCCTTCCCTTGATAGAAGGTGAGGAAGAAGACGTAGACAGGCAGAACATTGCTTCCCTTTCTTAATAGAGTAGTAGAAGATGAGCTGAACAACAGATTAATGTGTTGATGCACCTAGTTAATAAATGTACTCTGTAGTATATTTTCTATTGTTATTTTTCTTCTTTAGTAGTGGTTAGCGATAGAGATGTAGAAAGATATTGGGTGGTAAACAATATCTAGCCTTTTCTGTTTCAGTTTCCTCTAAACTATCCCAATCCTAGCAGAAGACTCTCGCCATTGCTGATAAATGCTGTCAGGGCAGTGGCCAGCTCAGCCTGAAGTTGTAGCCATAGTGATGCAGATGTTGTAGTAGTTGAATAGCTCCCTGCACTTCTTAGAATAAAACTTGGGAAAATCAGGTGAACAGCAATCCTAAAATATCTTGTCAAAGAGAAACTCTTTGCTGTTTTTTTTTTTCTCATAAATTTAAACAGCAAACCTCAAAACATCTTTTGCAACTGGAGTGGTCTGTAGTCCATGATGTAACAGTAGGAGCTTGATGTCATGGGCATGACATGAAGGTTTGGAGGGCTGAGGAGGTGGGTCCCGCTGCCAGCAAGGTGACTGTCTTGGCTACGGACTTACTGGCTTCCTTTCCCACAGCCTCAGCCACACAGACCGCACAGGTCTCAAGCACGATCAGCGTCCTCTGTAAAGGAGGTTTGTTCAGTGTGCACTTGGCATTAGAGATTTGCTTCTGCTGGATTTACTTCTGCTGTCTTTGGTTTCCTTACCCAATTTTGACGGATGAGGTACACAGAGCGCCTCGCTTGGCTTCTAAGAGCCTCCTGTCTGGGATTCTTGTCCTACTCTCTCAGGAAAAAGCTCCTTAGAGCAGTTTCTTAAGAAAAACACCATCTTATTGCCGGGTGTGGTGGCTCACGCCTGTCATCCCAGCACTCGGGAGGCATAGGCAGGAGGATTGCTGAGTTCCAGGCTTGTCTGGGCTACATAGTGAGCTCAGGACCAGCCTGAACTACAAAGTGAGACCCTGTCTCAAAAAAAAAAACACCATCTTATCGACGGAGACTGCCTCATAATTTCACCTGACCCAAGCTTAGTTGTCTGCCTTGGGAAGCACATGCCATCTTTGTGATGTTATGCCCCACCTCATCCGCCTGAAGTAAGGGAGCCATAACCTTATCTGCATCCTTCTGAGATCTGTGCTGTAGCCATAACAACATCTTACAGTGGGGGCTGGGCTGTCCAGTGTGTGGAAAGCCCCCTTGGTCTGAGCCTCTCTGCCGCTGCCTGTTCATCCTCCCAGACTAACCCGCCTCTGCCCAGCCTCTTCCTCCCATCTCTACTCCCTGCTCTGCTGTCTGGGCACATGGCTAGAGCACTCATCCCTTCCCTTCAGACCTGCACTGAGTCTTCACGAAGTTACTTCCCGTCTGGTGCGTAATTGAAATTCCTCTGAACACTTCACAGCAGCCTTGTGGTTCCCTGGGGAAGGCGGTCGTTAGCAGTGGAGGATGTAACTCTCCTATTAAGGCTTTCAGGGAACAGAGAAGCAGTTAGTCTCTACCTGCCATCTATCATCCAGCATTTTAAATTATTCATATTGATTTCCAATTTCTACAGATTGCATGCGATCACATGAGTGCAGACAGCCTGGCTACCGACTCCAGTCCTGCAAACAAGCCCTGGCTGGTGTGTCTTGATGACAGGTTCGGCTTAGCCCATCAGATCCGCAGCAAGCAGTGCCGCCTCTACTCTGTGGGGTACGTACCCACCCGACCCCTCCCGCTGGCAGCAGCATTTCCCGGGGTGAGGACCCATCGCAGTTTATGCGGGTGCTCGGCCTTGCTCGGGCTGCGGTTCGGATGGATCTGGCTTGCAGCCGGCAGGTCACCGAAATCACCTTGACCACCCAGCTTTTCCTCTGTTCCGCAGCTAATAAGTTGGTGTTGGAAGCATCGCTTCTGAGCATGACAGAGACCCGCCTGGTGAAACCAGAGATCTTCAGCTAGAATCAGAGCAGCCTTATTATAAAGACAGAGAACACTAATGAGTTCAGGTAGAAAAAGGGAGAGTATGTCAGACACTTTACAGTGTCGAGTGACCCAAGCTAGGGCCCACTGCTGGGTATTGTGATTTGTACCAATGATAAATCTACATACAGTTTTGTATTTTACAGTTTTTTTTTTTTTTTTTGTGGAACTGGTGATCGAACTCAGGCTCTTGTGCTTCCAAGGTACACGCAGTACCACTTGAGTGAAATCCCTAGTAGTTTTGTATTTTAAAAAATTAAAAGCCATTCTTCTGATAACCCTGCTATTTTTTTTTTTCAAAACTGAAAAAGGTTAATATGCATTTACTAAAATGACTAGATATATAAATGGATTCAGAGAATTTTTTGGTAAAAGATGAATATTATTTCATCAAATAAATTGAGTTTTTGGAGGGGAGGAAGCGCGGATCGAACTTGGGACTTTCTGCTTGCAAGGCAGGTGCCAGAACCACTGAGTTAAATCCCTGGCCCCATAAATTGGTATTTTTGTAAACAATCCTGAGCTTTATGAATGATACATGTCTTTTAAAAGGGCCAAAAGGAATTATTTCCGCTCAGGACACCCTGTTCCATCAACTCTCTGTAGGTGTTTGGTAGGTGCTTGTGTTAAACCATTGAAGTCCTTTCCAAGCAGCCCTGAGGACTTTAACGGATGTCATAAGCCTCCTCCTCACCTATGCGTTTCCTTCTCTACCTCTTTGGTTGACATTCCGACAGCTGCCAGCCAGAATCACGTGACAGGGTGAAGCAAGACAGCCGGCCATGTGGAGACCTCCCTAAAGGTGGGGAGGCAGAGAAATCATAGTTTTTACCAAGCGATGACCAACAAGAATTGCCAGTTCTTACGGATTAAAGAACGTAAGATTTGGATGAGAGCTTAACAGTCGTGGAAACACCCTTACGCGGGTTCAAGGAAGGTTTGCGTACTGGTGACGCTGCTCTGTAAGGCCTGGAGTGCAGGAGGCCCTCGGTACACGGCTGCTGTGGGGAGGCTTCTTTGAGGGAGGGAAGCTGCGGAGACCTTGTTAGATGACGAGCCACGTAGCCAGTTGGTTGCGACCGGGCTCTTTTCCTGGGAGTCCACCAGCTGAGCTTCAAGACTGCGGGAAGGATGGGAAGTTGTGACAGCAGTTTATTTTATGTCATATTAAAAAAGTATGAAAGTAGGCCAGAAAATAATTGCATATCACCACATGCAAATCGGAGCTCTCAGTTTGGTCCTTTTTCTTGCTTCAAACTGCTTTATGTTTTACTTAACATTTTATACCCTGGAACAATTTAAATTAAGGCATCTAATCGAATAAAATAAAACCTGTGAGTTGTTTTGGGGGAATTTTTTAAAAATCCCCTTTTTCTTTCCTTGTACTTCAGAGCTGTTAGATAAAATGACTCTGTAGTAGGACTTTAGATTCTTACCTGAAAAAGACAACTTCTTACTGTCTTTTAAATTTTCGCCCTTCAGAAATCAGCTTTGTAAGGAACCGATGAGAACCCTTGAATTCCACATAAGGAAATAAGTAGATTATAAAGGTTACTATCTGATGGAAAACATAAAAGCACTTAATTGAAAACTGCAAACTAAAGAAAATATTTCTGGTGATTAAAAAGGAGGCTTTGGCTTGTGGGTGTGATGCCAATGGCACCGTGACTAGATCAGGGTCTGACAAGCTTCCCTGCTCCGGGAAGTTGCAGGTTGGAAGACAGAGCTCAGCAGACGCCGGGAGGCTCGGACCAGCAGCGCTGGGCCTGCACGGAGGAGCAACAAAGGGAAGGAACGCACCCTGGGCTCTGGCGCCTGTGAGCGCTGGGCTGCAAGGCAGATGGGGAGGGCAGGTGGTGAGTCGTGTGGGTGTTACACACCCCAGGACCTTGGCAGCCACAACATCATGCTACTGCGATACCCAGGATTCCAAGGCAAGACGAAGACGTAGCCACTGTGGGGCAGTAACCTTTCCAGAAAGGAGGCGGGAGACAAAGGCCAGTGGTCTTACACGTGATCTGACCTTCCTCCCTTCCTCCCTTCCTCCAGCCCAAGAGCTGTATCACTCCTGCTGTCCCTCTGGTGACTGAAACTTTCCTTCTTGGCATCAAAGCCTTTTACTTCACAGTGGGTGGGAAGCATGTCTGTCTGATGCATTGCGCCCTATGATGTTCTGACGCGAAGTAAAATTCAACCCTCTGGAGTTTTGAGATGAGGTAGGATGGACCAGGGAAGACCGGGAAGGCCCTCAAAAGAAGAGCAGCTACGACAGAGAAGTAGGAAGAGATGAGAGCTACAGAGAGGCTGTGGGCTTAGAGGTTAATATCTTCTACCTACGGGTTCAGTCAGGGTCTTCCCTGCGTCACTCTGTGTGGATAGTGTGGGGGGGTGTCCGAGCGGCCAAGGGAAAGGCGGGGCTGAAGGAGTGCTACAACGAACAGGAGGACAGCACCCCTGTTCCTTTTCATGGTAAAGATGATATTTCAGGGGTAGAAGTCAGTGAGGAAGGGAAGATTTGAGAAAAGCTGGCACGAAGGTGAACATTCTTCCCTTTAGTTCTATGAGAAGTTGTGGTTTGCAGCTTCAAAACTGAATTTCTTAGTGTGAGACCAGGATTTCACCAGTGACACAATGTTAGGCAGCAAGAGCTGATATTTTTACACAGAAAGCCTGGAGCTTCTGGTGATTGTCTCAAGAAAGAGCAAGATTTAGAGGCAAATATTTTTGTCTTAATTAAGATGGGAGAAATAATATTAGTATAGTAGTATATGCTGTGTATACTGAATCACATGGGAGAATCTGAATATTGCAGACCCCAGTGTCCTAAGCTTTTAGTATTAAAAATGTAGAGCTGGGGCTGGAGATTTAGCTCAGTGGTTCTGGGGCCTGGCTAGCAAACGCAAATTCCCTGGTTAGATCCGCAGTAATACATACCACATTATCGGGCATGGTGACTCACACCTACCAGCAATCAGTACTACATACCACAAATTGGGTATGGTGGCTCATGCCTGTAATCCCAGCACTCAGGAGGCAGAGGCAGGGGGATTGCTGAGTTCAAGGCTTAACTGGGCTACAAAGTGAGCTCAGGGCCGGCCTGAACTACAAAGAGAGAACCTGTCTCAAAAAAACAAAACAAAACAAAAAAACCCAAATCAAACCAAAACAAAAAGATGTACAGTTAGCTCTTTATGCAGTGTGCAATACTGGTGTTTTTATATAAAAGTAACTAAAGAGAGGAATTTTTTTTGTCCTCTTGATAAAATTCATTGCACTCTTTTGAGATGCTGTTATCCAGTAAAGACTATATCTTTTAGGGGCCGGAGATTTAGCTCAGTGGTTCCGGCACCTGCCTAGCAAATTAAAGGTCCCTGGTTCAATCTCTGGTAACCACATAAAACAGTACCGGGCATGGTGGCTCATGCCCACCAGCAATCAGTACCACATACCACAGTGCTGGGCATGGTGGTTCACGCCTGTGATCCCAGCACTCGGGAGGCAGAGACAGGAGGATTACTGAGTTTGAGGCTTGCCTGGGCTCCATAGTGAGCTCAGAGCTAGCCTGAACTACAAAGTGAGACCCTGTCTCAAAAAAAAGTTTTTTTTTTTTAATGAACTGAGTACATTGTTGCAAGAGTTGTCAATAGTTATTTGTTCAGAACTCTTCGTCACTGCTTTGTAAGCTTCCTTCAGTTCAAGGACCATGTTTAATTCATCCACTTGTTTTCTGTGTATCCTTCCTCACACATGTCAAGTATCCTATAAACCTTCTGGATGGAACCTGATTCCTGGTTTTATTGTTAGGCTGTGCTTTATAACACCTTTGTATATTCCATTTATTCTACACCTTGTGTTTTGTACCTATTACAGTCCTGACTAATTTAAAGTAAGCCTGAAGAAGTACCATTTCAAATAAGTGAAGATAAGAATTAAGAACATTAATTAAATTAATATAATGTATTACTTTCCAGTACAGTACATACTTATATGTTAATATTAAATGGATTGAATAAAAGTAATATAAGTTAAGGTAAAAGATACAAATAATTCTGTTGTTAATTTACATATGTTTATTATATGCAGTAATCTTCACTAATAATTAACATATTTGTGTATATGCACTTATGGTAATTTATAGTAGAAAACATTTTTTATGTCTGGAAAATGTCTGAAAAAGGCACACAAAATATTGCTAACAATGTTAGTCTCTGGAAAATAGTTGCTAGGTTTCATTACATACTTTTTACAATTAGATTTTTTTATGTAATTTTTTTAATTCTAAAAAGATAGTTTAACTTGGAAGCATATCAGTATATAATAAAATGCCTTGCCAAAATGATTAGTTACAAAATGGTATGTAATTTAATTCTTAAGATTTTTAAAGGTCTTGGTTAAATACATGTATGTGCTTTTGAGTAGAAAATTCTTGAAAAGAAATTCTGAAAATTCACTGAGGAGAAAAGTATGTACATTTTTACTCTAGGAGGTTCATGTATTATATATATTATATATGTAGGTACAAACTGTACTTAATGAGTCGTTTTACACTTAATGTTGCCTTAGTGAAGCTAAGGAACTATCCTTTCCTACTATATGACCTGCGTCAATTCTGTTTTATTCATCTAACTTTCAGTGAAGTTAATGAAATGAAGAAGCCTTTGTAATAGGTGACTTCAATAACATTCTATCTTTAGAGATGTAAATCTGTGTACTAGAAGTACTGGATAATTTTGAATGAAATCATTTATATTGAGTACTAGGTATATCAGATAGCTACTGCTTTGTATCAAATCTCTCTATGGCTTAAAACTCCCATCATCTATTATTATTATGTCTGCAGTCCAGTTTGACTTCAACTGATCCAGGTGGGGCTTACTTAGGATACTTTATTGCAAGATCAAGTGGCCAAGGCAGTTCTGTTTTTTTATGGAAGACCCATTGACTAGCTGAGATTGCCTCTTGCTCCTCATAGTTCTTATTTTCTTGACACCAAAAAGCCGTCGGGGGCACATTTATATCACTATTCTATTGCTGGAGAGTGAACAGAAGCACTCAAAGCCTCAGATGAGGACTGGGACACTGTGACTTCTTTCTTCTGTAGAAGAGAAGTCATGTGACCCAATCAAAACAAGCAAGAGAACAGGAAGGACACTCCCTCAAAAACAACATGGCGGTGGTGTGGATGAAAGAGGGGTGAAGAATTAGGGTCAATGAATCGATCTGCCACAGGTGAGATACTAGAAAAACTGGGAAGAAACGAGTAGAGATTCCAGTGGTCTGAATTCCATGAACTGAACAGGCAATTAGAAAGTAGGGAACAGGACTTGTGTAGAAGAAATGAGAGTATTTAAGTGGACTATAAATCGTTTTCTGGCCGAAGAGGATGCAAAGAACTATAGTAGAGGGACATCAGAAGGTTGACTGGAGTTTCATGGAATCCAGTGAGAAGGGTGAAGGGACTGGAGGAGGCAAATATGATTTTTAAGATCTAGGTAGAGGGTCTCTATACTGAAGACTCATTTTAATGGACTCAGATCTGGTAAATAATTGTTATCCATGGAACTTGTATACTTCCAAACTACGCAATAGTCTCAAAGAGTAGTTTAGGATAAAAAAGCATTTCTGCCTGGGTTCAGGTTTGACCAATGTATTACAAGAGTCCAGGGGATTTTGGTATACTAAAGACATATAATTACAGAGTTTTGAACAGAGAAGCCATAATCACTGTTTACTGGTCAATTTTGTGCTTTTTGATTCAAACTGATATTTTAGTTAAAGCAATGATTTTCACTTCATCAAATAAGAAATATTTCTGTGGGGCCGGAGATTTAGCTCAGTGGTTCCATTGCCTGCCTTGCAAGCGCAAGGTCCTGAGTTCGATCCCGGTAACCACATACAATGCTGGGTGTGGTGACTCACGCTTACTAGCAATCAGTACCACAAACCACAGTGCTGGGCATGGTGGCTCACGCCTGTAAACCCACCACTCGGGAGGCAGAGACAGGAGGGTTGCTGAGTTCCAGGCTTGCCTGGGCTATATAGTGAGCACAGCGCCAGACTGAACTACAAAGTGAGACCCCACTTCAAAAAAAAAAAGGAAGAAATTATGAATTAATTATACCTAAGAGCCCAGTAAGTAGAAAAGTCATCTGGACAATTAATATAATATAAACCTTTGAATTTACTCAGAAATATTTCTTTTTCTGTCTTTTTTTTTTTTTTTTTTTGGTACTGACTGCTGGTGGGCATGAGTCACCACACCCAGCATTGTATGTGGTTACTGGGGATCAAACTCAGGACCTTGCGCTTGCGAGGCAGGCGCCGGAACCACTGAGCTAAATCTCCGGCCCCATAATTTCTTCCTTTGACAGTGTGAATTTGGATCAGGGGCCTCTTTTGTCTCTTGCATTCTGGATCCAGTAGAACCATTACATTTGTCTTTTTTTCTTTTCATTAGCTGTGCTATTTTAAGATACACTATGTCTAAGAAAACAGCTGTTGTCTTTAAGGCAAATGCTTGCACAGCACTATGGACATTAGAATGGAGACAAATTTCTTCATTACTAGAAGGCACCTCAAGGGAATGAATGTGGGGACTTTATTTTTGGCATATTTGGGAAAGTCTTAACACTATCAGGTAAACCTGATTTCTCTCATTGCTACTAGGATTTGTATCTTTTCATAAAATTGTTTTGGTATGCTTCTACCTGCTTGAGCATGTGATACTCTGGTCTGCGTTTAACACCTAATTCCTTTTTATTTTATTCAAAGAGTTCGAGTTATAATGCTTTTATTTTGGGAGAAGGAAAGAAAGTTTATTGAATGTGTGCAGCATTTTATGTGTGTTCAAGTAGGAGAAGTCTCAGAGAGCTGTCATGTCGTCCAAGGATTTGAGTTATAATGCTTTCATTTTGGGAGAAGGAAAGTTTGTTGAACGTGTGCAGCGTTTTACGTGTGTTCAAGTAGAAGTCTCAGGGAGCCGTCACGTCGTCCATCCGACGCTTTGCTCCACGGTTTCTGTGCTGTTGATTCCCGCCCTCTTCCCGTCCAGGCTGGGAAGCGACGATACTCACTTCGAGGAGAGCATGGCCAGCGACGGATGCGAGGTGCACCGTTTTGACCCCAGCGTCAGATCGGCTCACGCCCTGGAGAGCCAGCGCCTGTGGTATCACCGCCTGTCCATCGACTGGCGGGACCCTCATCCTGCTCTTGCTGCCCAAAAACCGTACAGCAACACCAGAAAACTGGGAAGTATTTTGAATGAATTTGGGCACCACAAGGTGAGGTTTTCACTTGATTTTGTAATTAAATTAAGTGAGCAAACCCAGAATTACTTTAAAAAATGGAAACCAAGGATAACAATGTTGACCCTGAAAAACTGAAGGTCCAGTTTTAATCTTACTGACCACACAGCATTATATAGAGCCAACCCTCTAAACGTAAAATTTTTTGTAAGAACAGAGATGTTTAAATTGATTTAAATACCGTAAGTGCTGTTGAATGTGTTATGATCCTGGCTAACACTGAGCAAGACTAAGAAACCTACTCAATCTGACAAAACCGTACTACTTCTGTTTAGGAATTGGTTTTAAAATTCCGGAAAAAGCAAACAACTTATGTCAGCCTCAAATACAAAAAATAATCAGCCAGAATTGTGTCTGATAAGAGATTACATGTGTGTAGCATTCTCATTGTTATGTTTCTGTTTTGAGCCTCTAGTCTAGGTTCTTAAAGTTCAGAAAACATGCATAACTTTGATTAAAATTTGCTTTATAAAGTGGAATGGTCATTATATGTGTTGTGATTAACAATTGTGTCAGATCTCTGTAAAAGATTTATTGTGGATGGACAAAGAAAAGAAACTCAATCTTTGAATTATGTTTCTTCAAAACAAATTTTACCATGATATGTATCCCTAAGCTAATTGTTTTCGGTAGGCTGATGCTAGAGAAGCCTGAATACAGCTGGTTTATTTCTAATATCCAGGCCTTCTTGGGTTTGGCCTTCATGGCCTGGCTTTCCTGGCCATCAGATTTAGAACACATCAGACTGGGTGTCTATCTGTGAAACAGGGCATCTGGGATCAACTTTAAACTTGAGCTGGCTTCTTGGTCTTTAGTAAAAGGGCTTTCCTCCTGCATTGTTCTTCCTCTTCCTTTTCTCTTTAAGCTCCCTTTAATTAGACAGCTGAAGCCTCTTAAAGAAGAGCTTCAAAAGAATTTACTGTTCTTTTAACATGCAATTAGCTGTTGATTTGTATTTTGCTTTACCATCCAGAATAACTAGCACTTAATAGTCAGGTACTTCAATAAAATTTACATCGCATTTCTGTGATGAAAAATCTCTGAATGGAATACTTTTTAAAATATGCTATTGGGCCGGAGGGTTAGCTCAGTGGTACTGGCGCCTGCCTCGCAAGCGCAAGGTCCTGAGTTCAATCCCTGGTAACCACATATAATGCTGGGCGTGGGGACACGCCCACCAACAATCAACACCGCATACCACAATGCCAGGTGTGGTGGCTCACGCCTGTCATCCCAGCACTTGGGAGGCAGAGACAGGAGGATTGCTGAGTTCGCGGTGGCTTGGCTGGGCACCATAGTGAGCTCAGGGCCAGCCTGAACTACAAAGCGAGACCCCGTCTCAAAAAGAAAAAAAAAAATGGTATTAATTTTTAAATAAGTGTAGAAGAAGCAGAAGCATTTTTCAGACATTATTTATTGTCACTTGTTACCTTTGTAGACCTTTTTTTTTTTTTTTAACAGCCAAGAATTACAAGCCTGATTCTCAAATATGTCAACTGTATAAGAACTGATACACTCTGTGTTCGGTGGGGAGTCTTGCTGCTGCTCCTTCGTGTTCCTCACTTCCTGGCCCTCTCCTTTCTTACTCTTCCAAGAAAAGGCTGAGCAGGGAAAAGAGACAAAATTCAATCCCATTTTGTGTTTCTGAATAATGTTTTAGGAAAAAGGTGAGGATAAAAAGAGGCTTTGAAAAAGAGATCTGTGGCTACACTTATCTAAGCACATTTCCAACAGAGCGTGTGTTTGGGGATAATAAGGAACATACTTGCAGTGCATTTGTTTAGCAACCTGGGAGCTGCAGGAGACCACCCTTTATGCTGAAGATAAAGCGTTGAAGCTCTTTGCAATACAGCCCCTGAGATAGCAGAAATATTCACCAGGAGAGCTAAAGAGAAGTACTTTAAGGACTGCTTATATTCCTAAGGCCTCTTTTTTAAAATAAAAACATTAATAACAATGATGGTGATCTGGCTTAGAATTGCTGGGTCTGTATTTCCCACTTTAAATAAATCCCTTGAAGAATTTAAAAGATGCCGATATTCTTTCATTGAGGTTTTTTTTTTGGGGGGGGTAAATGCTTTAAAACAAAACCAATAAAGCTCAACCCATCTGTGAGTAAAGGAACAACAAGGAAGATGCTTCTAGGAGCTGCACAATGCCAGATAAAAAGAAACCTTGTTTGTGGCCTGTAGCAAGCACCGTCTGTTTTCATCTTCCTACATGTGTGCAGATCGTGGTAAATAGGATGCGGCCATGACAGGGAAGGCAAATGAAGCAAAACACTAAGCCATGTCAGGCCTTTGGCCTCACTTTCTTTACTGCTGATTTTGAGAGTGACCGTAGAAACCAAAGCAATCTGAAATTTATTCTCCATTACCGTAAGCTATATAGTTGTGCGATAATTTCCATGTCCTGCTGTCATTTTTCTTCTTTCCTTTGTGCAAACCTAGATTCCAGTCACTCGGGCAGAAAGTGTGGGGGAGAACAGTGGCAGAGAGAGGCATATGGCTGTTGTCCTGCTTTTAAAACTCTTGGCTAATTTTAACTTCAGCCTATAAATTGAACAAACCTTTCTGAAGCATCAAGCAGGAGCAGCTGCATCAGCAAAAAGCATGTGGACGAGCAGCCCAGTCTGTCAGAGAGGACAGCCTCGGGATGCAGCCTCAGTGGGAATGATTAACTGTCTGCTCCTTGTTTAAGTGGTTGCTGCTGTGAACTAAACACTCAGATGTTTCCAGAGTTTATAGAGAACTGAGTCTGAATTTTCTGCTCGTATCAATCATAATGGATACCCTAGAGTCCTTGTTGTATAGTCAGAGTCTTCTACAAGTAAATTATTCAGGCTGGTTAATGAGAAATTATGACTGTTACCATTATTTTCAGTCTTATCTACACCACTGATAGTGTGAGAGCTTATTTTCTGAACTCATCAATCTAGACTTTAAGCATGAGTCTACTTATTAGCATTTGACACTGGGCAAGTCATTTAACCTTGTTAGCATCAATCAGATAGTAAAATCAAGATAATAATGCTGCTCAAACTGTAGCCTTTTTTTGAGAATTAGATCTGAGAACATAATAGAAAGTCTAGCATGAGTTCATTACTCAGCTGCTTTTAGTAAATTCAAAGAGTTCTTAGAATTTCAGTGATTTTCACTAAATTTGATATAAAATGTTTTCTTGTTTTCATGGAAATTTCCAACTGCATCTATTATGGTTTCTATCTAGATGCCCCCCTTCAGCCTCATGGGCTTGCAGGTGGGGCTTTGGGAAGATGATTGGGTCATAGGGATGTGATACTCACTGATGAGCTTAAAGACAAAAGTGCTCTTGGGGGCTGGAGATTTAGCTCAGTGGTGCCAGTGCCTCCCTAGCAACCACAAGGTCCCTGGTTCAATCCCCGGTAACCACATACAACAGTACTGGGCGCAGTGGCTCACACCCAGCAGCAATCAGTACCGCACACCACAAATGCCAGGTTTGGTGGCTCATGCCTGTCATCCCAGCACTCGGGAGGCAGAGGCAGGAGGATTGCTGAGTTCGCGGCGCCTTGCCTGGGCACCATAGTGAGCTCAGGGCCAACCTGAACTACAAAGTGAGACCCTGTCTCAAATAAATAAATAAAATAGAAATAGATAATAGGAAACAGGGAGCAGACATTTGGGAAATGAGAAGGGAATCTAAGGATGGGGAAAGGGAAGGATGAAGAAGTGAAAGGAAAAGTGTGTAGATATGATATGCAAATGTACCTTGCCCATGAGGAATGTATCTATTATGTGTAACAAACCTGTACTAATAAGAAAGTTATCTCTGAAAAAAACTCAACTGGAAGGAATACATGAGTACTTCCACAATACATCTATCAATATATGATAGTTTTATTAATTTATACATATTATCATTGCTGCTATATTTGAACTAAGTGGTCCTTACTTTGATATGTCTTATGCTAAGACCTGGCATGTGATCAATGTCCTTACCCCATGATTAATTATTCTTACTCAAGTTAGGGAAAAATAAGGTGCTCTTAAGCTAGATTAGAACATTTTTTAAAAATACTGATTTTGGAATGCCAGACATGGTGGCTCATGCCTGTAATCCCAGCACTCGGGAGGCAGAGACAGGAGGATTGCTGAGTTCGAGGCGGCTTGCCTGGGCACCATAGTGAGCTCAGGGCCAGCCCGAACTACAAAGCGAGACCCTGTCTCAAAAGCAAAAAACAAAACAAAACAAAACAAAATGGATTTTGGGATAATTATAGGTTCTCCTACAGTTATAATAGATAATATACTGATTCCACGTATGCTTTGCAAATCTACACTACGATATCACAGCCCAGATATTGACGTAGTATAGCTTTGTGGTCCCTTTTGTAACCATTCCCATCTTCCCTTACCTCCTCCTATAAATTCCTGTAGCCACTAATCTGTTTTTCCATTTCTATAATTTTACCCTTTTCCAGAATGTTATCTAATTGGAATTGTATATTGTATAAACACTGTTCTTCAGCATCATTCTTAATATTATAGCTAATAGTTAGAAAAAAATAGGTGAGATTTTACTATTATTTACATATGTATTATTACTATTAACTCTTTAAAGACAATGTGATTCATTATATATAGAAAGACTCAGGGAATCTAATAAAAAATTATCAAACAACAGGAGAATTTAGTGATTTATCTGAGTGGAGGGTTGAAAAACTTTATACTTTTATGAGTAAAAACCAGTTAGCATATAAAAAGGAAGACAAGACACAAAAGCTGGAAAAAAGATAGAAATAAATTTAACAAGACACGTAGAAGATCTACAAGCACAAAAGTCCAGCCACTCAAGACTTGAACAAATTCAGACATTGCACATTTTATCACCATCATCATGATTTAATTTTTTCCATTCATCTATACATTTAACATGACTGTAGTAAAATATTTTTAAAACTAGATAAACTGATTTTAGTGTTCGTATTGAATTAACAAGCAGAAATAGCTAAATTCTGACAACAGAGTAGTAAAAGAAGTTAAGCAGCCTTTTGTGAAACCAAAACTTCTAATAAGACTATGATAATATATACCCAGGAGTGGTGATATATGTCCTCCGGGAGGCAGAGGCAGGAAGGTCACAGGCTCAAGCCCAACCTAGGTAACTAGTGATTTAGCAGTACTATCTCAATCAATCAATCAATCAATCAATCAATCAATCAATCAATCCATATACATAAATAAAGGAGCTGGGGTGGTGTCTTAGTTCTAAGGTCCTCAGTTTAATCCCCTGTACAAAAAAAACCTGTTCTAGGATAAGCAAAATGGTGTCATTGTTATGCATAAATATGCAAATTAACTCGTAGGAAAAAATTTAAAAATAAATTTTAAAGCATACCAATTCAATATAATGATATAGGTGGGGGTTCTAATGGGGGAAAGGATGAATATTTCAATAAAATTATGTGGACAGCTGGATAGGCGTTTATAAAAGTAATTTTTAGAAATCTACATTTGATGCTTCCTGCCAAGAAAATTCAAATCCAGAGAAAATTTTTTCCCCAAAACTAACACATAAAAATGCTAGGAAAAAAGCTATGGAGTTTTAAAAAATAATCCTGGAGATAGAAAATCATAAAATAAAAGAAAATTTGATTGTATATAAATTTTCTGCACGATAAAATTACCAAAACAACAAAAACCAAACTGGAAAAATACTGACAACTCATTTCATAAGTAAAGAACTAATTTGTTGGTGTACAAGGGCTTCCACAAATCTATCGGGAAAAGATCCACAACTTGATCAAGAATTGGATGAAGAAGCAGTTTTTGAGGGCTGGCACTCCGGGGCAGACAGCTTGCCGAATATGCACGGGGCTCTTGAGTTGATCCCAGCACCACAAAATAACGAAACAAGGAAACAAAAACAGCCGACAAAAGACCAGTTCGCAGCAAAGGTGACACAGACTTACTCAAGTTTGGTAATTTCAGAGAGATTCAAATAAAGCTCCCCTTAGCCATGTTTTCATGAAGTTTTCAAAGATTAAAAAGTAACAGGAATATGAATTGTTACAACCTTTCAGTAGGATAGTTTGGAAATAATCTATCACGTTGCAAATAAAAGCCCCAGCAATTCTGCCTCTATGAAATTTCCGGTAGTCAGGTCCTTGGATGTGCGTGAACTGATACATATAAACAAGGTTGTTCTTTGCAGCATTATTTCTTTTTTCTTTTTCTTTTTTAGTTTTAATAAATGGAGTTTATTGGTACATTATAGGAATACATTATGATCTATTCCTCATTGAGAATTTGCACCTGTACATAATGTATCTTGATTTCTCTTCCCCCCTTTTAACTCTTCCCATATACATAAGCTGTGTTTCCATTGTATTCCTTTTTACCACGAGTTTTTTCCTTCTCTTCCTTACTTTCTCCTGAACGCACCCAGTTCCCCTTTCCCTTTGAGTATTTTCTTTCTATTTCACAATACCTGTCATACATTCTGAACCTCCTTTACATCTTCAGTTTCTCACTCTAGAGAAATGATATGGTATTTACACATCTGTCTCCTATTTATTTCTTATGAGTATGGCCTTAATGTGCATTCATTTAGCTGTATCTCTAATTTATCATTCTTTATGGCCAAATAATACTCCATTTTATTTTAGAAATCCGTATCACCTTTATCTACTCTCCAATTGATGGATATTTGGGCTATTTACAGAATTTAGTTATTACAGACTGTGCTGCTATAAGCATGGGTGCACAGATATCACTGTGGTATGATGCTTTTATTTTGTGAATATATCCAGCAGGGAAACAGTAGAGTCAAATAGCATCTTTAGTCCCAGGTTTTTTAGAAATCTCTATTCTAATCTCCACAGTGGTTGCACAAGTCTACGTTCCCTACAGTGGAGAAAGGCTCCTTTCTCCCCACAGCCCCACCAGCGTTTGTTGTTAGCTGATTTAGTGATAAGAGACATGCTTCCTGAAGTGAGATGGAATCTGTGTTGTTTTGATTTGCATCTTTCAGATGACCAGCAATCTTGAACGTGTCTTCATATGTTTCTTTGCTGCCTTTACTTCTTCATCTGAAAAATGTCTCTTCATTTCAGATGCCTGCTTTTGAGTTGGGTCTTTAAATTTGGGAAGTCTGATTTTTTAGAGTTCTTTATATATTCTAGACAGTAGAACTTTGTTTGAGGAGCAGCTGGTAAACTTTTACCCCCATATTGTAGGTTATTTTGCTTTGTTGGTTTCTCTTGCTGTGCGGAAGCTTTTTAATAAGATGAGATGCCAATTATTTATTCTTTCTAATTCCTGTGCTATTGAGATTTTGTTCATAAAATCTTTCCCTATGCCATTGTTTCTAACAGCAATTCTACCATTGTGTAAGTGGTTAAGTAAATGTATCTGTTTTAGTGAATTATTTACAGTGCCCCATGAAAAAAGACAAGAAAACCTTTTACACACTGCTACATAAACAAATCTGAAATATATTTATAAGAAATGGAACTTACAAAGCAAAGCAACTCTCAAACAATTTTGAAAACAAGATCTATTCAAAAGAGTATTGTAGTAGCATAAAATAGACATATAGGTATCAGTGGAACACCAAAAGCTTTTGAAAACAAAGACATATATAAGATATAATTGATTTTTGACAAAGTTGCTAACCATAAAAAATTTTAAATATAAATTATATTTCATCAAGATTAAAACCTTCTGCTCATCCAAAGATATAGTTAAGAACATAAAATCTGGAATAAAGTAGTCACCACAAATACATCAGGCAATAATCTTTTATTTGGGATACAGAAAGAGGATCATAAAGAAGGGGTCAGCAAGTCTACTAAGAAATGGGCAAAAGGGCCGGGCGTGGTGGCTCACACCTGTCATCCCAGCACTCGGGAGGCAGAGGCAGGAGGATTGCTGAGTTCGAGGCTTGCCTGGGCTACATAGTGAGCTCAGGGCCAGCCTGAACTACAAAAGCGAGACCCTGACTCAAAAAAAAACCAAAAAACAAAAAACAAAGAAATGGGCAAAAGGTGTGAAAAGACATTTCACCAAAGAATATATAGTGAAGGCAAAAGGACATGAAAAGATGCAAAGCATCATTAATCATTAGAGAAGTGAAAATTAAAGTTACTGTGAGATACCACTTCATAACCACCAAAAACCTCATAGGAAAAGCAGCATTGATGCTATGAGGTCAGGGTGCAGAAATGGAGAAACAAAACTCTTGAACATTTCTGGTGGGAATGCAACATGTTTGGAGAGTTCGGCAGTTTCTGGTCAGGTTAGTGCTGTAGTGCAGATCTGTAATAGCACCCAAAGCCCACGTGTTGAAGGCCTGGTCTCCAGCTCATGGTGCTGTTGGAAGGTGACTGAACTCTTAAGGGTGTATCCTGTGGGGAGTCTGTAGGTCACTGAGGGCATGGCCTCGGAGGGGCTAGTGTGACCCCAGCTCCTTTCTCTCCCTCTTTCCTGTCCTGGCTGTGAAATAAACAGCCATGTCCCTCCACGCACTCCCCGCTGTGATGTGTTGCTGGACAAGTGCTAAAGCAACAGGGACCGTAATTCACGGACCAAAACATCCCTGACTGTCAGCCACAACAGTCAGTTTATCAGCTCAGGTATTTGTCAAGTAATGGAGAGTTGACGGAGACAACAGAAAGTTGACAAACCCATTCTTATGTATTTCCTTTGGAAAACTGAAAATATATGTTCACACAATGACTTGTGCTTGAAAGTTCATAGAACCAGTAGTTATCGTAGCCCCAGCTGGAAATAACTCAAATGCCCATAACTGGTGAATGAACAGAGGAATTATGAGTAATGTACCACATAGTATACTATCCATATGGGTTGAGATATTGTTCAATAATAAGGAAGAAGATTAATAATATAGATATAAATGAATCTCAGAGACTTTCTCCTGAATGAAGTGATACAAAAGATTAATTCTCTACATATGTGGATTCTAGAAAGGCAAAGTGATTATACAATGATAGAAACCAGGTCAGTGGTTGCCCAGGGCAGGAGATGAGAACAGAGTGAAAAGATCACACAGGAACATTTTGGGTATGGAAATGTTCTGCATTTTGAGTGTGTTAGTGGTTATAGGTCATACATATGTTAAAGTTCATTAATTTGTATACTGGAGATGTGTGAAGTTTATTATATATTATACCTCAGTAAAGGCAAATTAGAGAAGATTATGGATAGATGTCTATCATTCACTTAATTTTGTATATATGGTTAGAATTTCTCCAAAAATATATGTAAGAAATCGGTGATGCTGGTTGCCATCATGGAGAAGAACTGGATGGTTGAGGGAGAGATCCTGTACTCTTTAGAATTTTGTACCTTGTGAATATTCAAGAAATGTTGTCAACTGCTTTTTGTTAGTTTGGATCTGAAAAGTCTTCAGAGGCCCCCGTGTTCAAGAGTGGTTTCTCAGGGCCGGAGGGTTAGCTCAGTGATTCCGGCGCCTGCCGCGCAAGCGCAAGGACCTGCGTTCGATCCCCGGTAATCACATATAATGCTGGGCGTGGAGACACGCCCACCAATATCAGCACCGCATACCACAATGCCGGACGTGGTGGCTCACGCCTGTCATCCCAGCACTCGGGAGGCAGAGACAGGAGGATTGCTGAGTTCGCAGCGGCTTGCCTGGGCACCATAGTGAGCTCAGGGCCAGCCTGAACTACAACGCGACCCTCTCTCAAAAAGCAAAAAAAAAAAAGAGTGGTTTCTCAGCTGGCCCTATGGGAAGATACTGGATCCCTGAAGAGGTGGGGCCTAGTGGAAGGCTGTTGAATCATGGAGAGTATGCACCCTTGACAGGGAGCGTCTCCCCCTCCCCCGCTCCTTATGTACTTCCTGTGTCTTGTCTTCCTGCCAAAGACAATGGGGTCCACTCACCATAGACTGGTGATTCCAAATAAATTTTTCCTTCAAAGTTGTTTGTCCTTGGTGTTTGTCACAGTGGAAAGCTAATACCCTGCCCCTTCATTTGCTTTGTTTTGTTTTGTTTTCTTTTTTTTTTTTGAGACAGGGTCTCGCTTTGTAGTTCAGGCTGGCCCTGAGCTCACTATGTAGCCCAGGCAAGCCTCGAACTCAGCAATCCACCTGCCTCTGCCTCCCGAGTGCTGGGATTACAGGCGTGAGCCACCACGCCCGGCACTGTGGTATGTGGTACTGATTGCTGGTGGGTGTGAGTCACCACACCTAGCATTGTTTTATGTGGTTACGGGGTGGGGGAATTGAACTCAGGACCTTGTGCTTGAGTGGCAGGCACCGGAACAACTGAGCTAAATCTCCGGGCCATTTGCTTTGTTTTCTATTTCTGGAATTCCTTTTAGGTGTGTTTCTGAGCCTCAGGTTATCTTCCTTCTGTTTTTAATTGCTTTTTCGTATTTTAAAATATCATTCATTGTCCTTCCAATTATTTAATTTCCTTTATGTCTTTTCTAGAGTATATACCATATACTGATGTTTTATAAGAAAAGACTACTTTTCCTTTCCAAGATTTTAATTGGTGTGTTCTCTGTCCATCTGTTCTTTTCTAGTTTTGCATGTTTTATTTAAAAATGTATTGCCCCCATATATATACTTGCAAAAACAGATATTATTATTCTTACTTGCTGTGAACATCCTAAACCTACTTAGTAGAGATGGACTGTTCAACAAAATTAATTTAATCTTGGTATAAAATTACATTGCATTTATTGGTTTGGTTGTTTGTTTCTTGTATCCTTTGATTTTTGTATGTTCTTTGGAATTTTGGTTTGTCTGCCCATTTTCAGTGGAAGGTTTTTGGTTTCACTTTCCTTTCTGGCTCATCTCCTTCTGCATCATGACTCTTTAGTACTTTCAGAGTCTGGTCTTATGTGACCTGGGGGGGGGGGTCCAACTTTCCCCAAGAATGTCAGGAATATTTCATGACTCAGCTGTCTGGAATCTGCCTCTTTTCCTGTTTGCTGGGATGTGTCCCCTTCCCCCATCTTGTTAGGCAAGTGGCTTTCTAGAAGCCAGAGCTCCATTATATATACATATCATGACAACTAGTGGTTATTAGCAGTTTATTTCAGTCTTCTTCCTGGCTGGGGCTTTCTACCCTTGCGCCTGGCTTGCATGAATGGCTATGGCCATCGCTGCTCTCTGCAGCAGGCACTGCTGACTCCTATCCCCTCTAGGAGATGCGCCTGTCAGCACTCCCTCCTGCTGTATGGTGGAGCCTAGTGTGTCCTGGCTCTCATCCTCCTCACCGCTCTGTGCTCTGGTCCAGTGGAATGTTCGTCTTGGTGCTGAGCCCTTCTGTGTTTGAAAAATTTCTCCCTTTTTGCTTTGTGTCTGCCAGGGAACAGGGGTGCCTTTTGCCTTCATACATTCATCTAAATAAACTTTACGTCGATTCAACTTTCTTACTTAGAATTATCTAGAGAAATAATATCCATGATCTCATCAGTCAGCTGTCCTAGTTATATTTACATATTAAAATATCTTACAATGAGCAGTTTTCTATTATCCTCATATTTCTCAAATGCATACATTGTGTATGTGAACTAGACATTCTCTGATGTACATGTGTAAAATGTAGGTGCAATCCCCACACAAAAAGCATTGAAACTGTAAGTGATCATGTAGGCGATCTGAGCTGGGATTCTGTATTTCTAGTAAGCTCCAAAGTAACGTTGACATTGCCAGTTAAGAAACTACACTTGAGTAGTGAGGCCTTACTGCACTTAGAGAAAAGAGGATCAGAGGATTTTTCACAGTAATTGGCAGTGCTGGGACTTGAACCTGTGCCACTTTGTCGCTTCTTGGTGTCCTTCTGCCCTGAGTCTGCAGCCTTGTTAAGAGACAGAGAGAAACAGACTCTTATGTAATGCTCTAGATCATTTTTCCACTTAACCTGTTGAATCTGATTTCTGTGCCACCTACAACCCTGGGGGAAATGGTTGCTCAAGAGAAAAGCTCCTGCCAATCAGAAGAGGTCCCAGCAGGCCAAGTCCTACATGATAGGTGATTTACCTCCAAGCAGAATTTCTGCATCTGAGAAGTGTATTCCTAACTCAGCCGTGTGCCTCGCAGACAGAGGGACCCCTTATCAGAGGGAGACCGTTCTAATCCCTAGAAAAGCACTGTTGAAACAAAGAGGAAACTGTCTCTCAGACTTTCTCCCCAGTGCCTTCTGAAATAAAATGTGTAGAGCATCAGGGTTTGAGTACCTTATCTTTTGACACAGGTAGTGAGGAATTTATAAGCAGCCACTTTGAGTTTTCAGAGGTCTTGGTCTCAAAAGATGTCTTGGAAGAACATTTGGGCAGGAAATCATACAAAAAACCAGAAATTGAGTGGTAAAGGCAGAAGTCCATGTGATTCTCTTGGGTGCTAGCACAATCTTCTATTGAAATTTATTATGTTCCTTTTTACAGAGAGTTGTATATCATTAGTGTGTTTGAAGGCAACTTCATCTGATGGAATTGCTATTTAATTATGAAGGAACTGTGTATCTCTGAAATACACCAGTGACAATTTGGCAGTAATGAGTCATTCACGATGTTGAATTGCAATTTGAAATGCAGAGACAATTGTTCCATCTCTGTCAATCCGCAGTGGACCCTAAGGACAAGGCATCTTGGAATCAAGAGGGCAGAACTTCCCCACTCAACACGTAGGAAATGAGCTTTCATTTCTTCCCTCTTCACTCATCTATAATGGTGAAATTTGCTGTGGAGTAAAATGTCTCGGCTCTTAATGTTTTTCAAGACATTCATTGTTTAACAAGCACCGAGCTGCAACAGGCCAGAAAGCCATATGGAGAGAGAACTAAATGCACGCAGGCTTGATTGTGGTGGGTGTTTTCTCTGATATTTTCTCCTTTCTGCATTCCTTGGGCAGAAGCTGTGACTGACGTGTTTGTGTAAGAGTAGTGTTCTGAGGTCTCGAGACCCACTCCCGCCTCTCTCGCTCAGTGGTCTTCAGACTCTTGGGCTGGAACGGGAGATGTTGGACAACAAACAAAAACAAGAGGAACAGCGTACCACAGCAAAGACCACACAGCCAGGCACAAAGACAACTTGATTGCAATGCCAAGCCCAGGACCCAGCCTGGAGAGTCTGATGTAGTCATTCTGGCGTGGAGCCCTGGAACATATGTTTTGTTTGTTTGTTTGTTTTATTGATACATTTTATTGGTACATTATATATACATATCATAATTACACTGCATATTGAGAATTTGTACCAGTATATGGCACCACTTAATTCTCATTTTCCCCCTCCCATACCCACCCTAACTCCTCCTGCCCCTTTATACACAAGCATTGTTTCCTTTTTTTTACCATCAATTTTTTTCTTTCTTCATTATTTACCCCTAAACCCTATCACCCTTGAATATTTACTATTTCACAATATCAATCATGCGTTCTAGAACACATTGATAACTTCAGCTTCTCATACCAGAGAAAATACATGATATTTACACATCTGTGACCTATTTATTTCACTTATGGAACATATGTTTTAAACCAGCCGCAACCCACTCTTGCCCAGGTGATACGAAGACCACCCTTTGAGAATCCTTGGATAGGAGACTTGAGTGACCGCCTTCCAGGTGCAAGTCCCCGCCTCCTACCTGCTTCAACCCTTTTTCTAAGGGAATTGTGAGCCACTTGTAACCTTTATAGCATTCTCTCCATCTCCTTATCAGGTCTCGGAGTCTTCTGTACCTCAGTTTCCCTTACAGTGAGGCACATGGCACAAACACCTGCCACTGGAGAATATTGTGCAGGCAAACGAACCTGTGTTAGTGAGAGAAAGGAGCAAGGGGTCTTCATGAGACCAAGATCGAGGTTATACTTTATGAAGAATTATGACTTGGGCCGGAGGGTTAGCTCAGTGGTTCCGGCGCCTGCTTCGCGAGCGCAAGGTCCTGAGTTCGATCCCCGGTAACCACATATAATGCTGGGCATGGAGACACGCCCACCAATAATCAACACCGCATACCACAATGCCGGACGTGGTGGCTCACGCCTGTCATCCCAGCACTCGGGAGGCAGAGGCAGGAGGATTGCTGAGTTCGCGGCGGCTTGCCTGGGCACCATAGTGAGCTCAGGGCCAGCCTGAACTACAAAGCAAGA